>QYTT01078234.1:0-10840 GCA_006980735.1 Dasypogon diadema | reverse complement strand
GTAAAGTAAACTTTACTCTAGTCTAGCTTGATTTAATTTCATTGAATGTTGTATACAACATGATATGATATTATTGCAACTGATTTGCATATGCAAATATTATAATATATATGCAAATCAGTTGCAATAATATCCTATTTTCACAAATAATATTAAAAATAAAGTCCTCCATGTTGTAGGATCTCCCAAGATCTCCCTTGAAGGAGTGCAGTATAATAAAGGCTAATCTTTTGGGGATGGCTTAAACAAATTGAAACGAATTAAGGGATTTATTTATTCACAAATAAACATATAGCACAACACTACTTTGCTTACACTTCTAAACTCATCTACTACCGCACATCGTATGGCTTTTATTGTCATGCGTACAAATTTTCCGCATGCCTACTATGTCGATTTTATCGAAATTACTCGTTTTTAGAGTAATATTGTTCTTCGATGTAATTTTAATCTTCGACGTAGTAAAAATACTGCACTTCATAACACTCTTCCTACTAAGGGGCAGGAAAATTACTACACAATTTAAATTTCATTTTAGGTGTGGTAAATACGTTGCAAACATGTAAAATTCTCGAGTTTACTCCACATAGTGCAAATTTAATAGATAATTTCTAGTAAATTTCACTTGAAAATTGTGGTAAATTTCAACTGATTTTTTACAGTGTGCATCATCAGCGCCTTTATAGAAAATTGCGTAACTGTAAAGAAAACCCCGGTAACTGCACCACTTGCCGCTTTCGGCTCAATTCCAAGGCGTGCGCACCACCCGAACTATCAGGAGCCTAAGCGAGTTTAAGTCGGCAAACAATTTCCTAATGGACCGTTCTTAACCCAGAGTTACTGGTTTAAACTTAGTAAAAACTCTCTCCCGCCTCTCTGCTTGGGACTAATGCGTCGCGATATTCAAAGACATATCAATGATATCGCCGAGGGCGATTAAATTACCCACATGTGCATCGAATCCTCCACCGCTCCTCATTAATGCGTCATTCAGATCGAGGTTGAAGCTGAACAGCACCTGGGAGAATCGAACATATCCCATTGAGTTCCAATTGATTTGGACTGTGAAAAATGACGAAATTCTCCCACAACATCCGTGACACTGCTTTCAGAGACATTATTTCACACCAGTATTGGTCATTATTATAAGAAGGAGTCTGAAAGGATCCTTCCGGGGAGCATCCGCTTTCACAATATGCACAAAGAAAACTGGAACCGCAGAATTGGCAAGAGTGAATGGCTCTGGAGAATTTCTCCCAAACCGTATACCTACACGTGCAGGAGCATTCCGATCGATATATATGCTTAGATACTTCAGACAAGTATCAGTCCACTGAATATCCAGAGGATCATCTTTTCTCATGGTTCGAACTAAAGGCTTTTAGTTAAATCGATTGCAACGCCAATGGTGCTTCTGAACTGTAGTCCGAAATAAGAGAAAAAACTCGTCATGCACTAAGTAAAGGGGCAGATCGTCAGCGTATGCCAGTGCAAGTGGTCTAATGCTCGTGAATGGCAATGCGATCGCTCAATATCCCAAACCGCGACGAGGCTTCACTAAGATCGTCTCCATTGGCACAACATAAAAAATGTCTGACAGAGGACAGTCCTGCCTGATACCCCGACGAAAAGAGATAGGAGACAGTACCTATACTTGATGCCTGATCTGCAACGAGTAAGCCTCATAAATACTACTGACGCTCCCGACGAATCTGTGTGAAATCACAAACAACGAGATCGGCCAGAAGGTACTCTCGACCGATACTGTTAAAAGCTATTGACGCAGTAGTAAACCAGATGTTTGGTCACCACAATATTTTCATGCATAGTCCTCCGGCTACATAGTATAGTCAACAGTGCAAATGCTGACTGGTTTCCAGTCACGGTCTTCTGAAGGTTTCTCTTCTTTGGCATCAGGCGCATCGGAGACTAAGAAACAATATATTAAAATATATTAGGTCAGAAGTCAAGAGATTTCGAAAAACTATAAAGAACTATGGAGTCAGGTCCTCATAACCAGGAGCATTAGCTGTTTATTAAGAAATGCGAAAGCGACCATGAAGGTGATAATTACAGAATCTGACGATGAAGAAAAAGTACTCTTTGTTTGGGCATTTGCGGACAGTTATTAAAATAAGTATCACTATATAATTCTTTAAATAATTAAACAATAACTCAATTGCGAGCTAGAAATTAGAGGCACTTCTTAGAATATGTTGAAATAGATTTTACAAGGAATATCCGCTTAAACATGGGAATATGTACACAAAAAGCCACACTCGAAGTCAAAGTACCATGCAATGAAAACAATGTCAAGATTCACTACATTTACCTCAATATTTGTTAAAATATCAAAAACTTCAAAACTATTACTACCCATATTTTTTAACTTTCTGAATGCATTGATTACCCACGCCGATGGTCCAGCGGGCTAAGGCGCATTTCTCCAGATTTTCTCCTCTGTTGAGATTGGTTCAAATCCTGCACAGGTCGCGACGATATATCTAGGCAATTCTAGTGACTAGTATTTTATTTACGAAGCCACTGGGATGTTGCACAGTAATTTCATGCCAAAAATTGTGACTCACTTTCAACATTTTTCAGATTAATTTGCTAATCTCCCCTTCCCTAATTTTCGTCTTCCTAAGCCAGAGTTCCCCAAACTTTCGACATCTTTGTACCCCTTCTATAATTTTCGTAACACTAAATAACTAACCCCTCGTCACAAATGCATATACTTTAATAACAATTAAAATATTTTTTTCCTTTTTAGCACATAAACAAAATAATAATAAACGAAAAATAAAATTCATTCATAATAAAATATAAATAAATTCAGTGCAATTTATCTACTCACCCTGCCAGTTTGTCTTGTTTTTGGAAGTTTAATTGTTATTAAAAAAACCGACAATTCAATTTTTTTGCAAACCTTATCAGTGTTCATTATATGATTATGCGTCAAATGAAATTGGTCCGGAGTCAATATCATTTTTAGGGTTCCGTACGTCCGAATGAAAAAACGAACCCTTTTACGACCACTCGTATGTCTGTATGTCCGTCTGTCACAGCCGATTTGCTCCGAATCTGCTGGACCGATTAAATTGAAATTTGGTACACATATGAATTTCTGTGACCCAAACACGGACGTGCAACTTAAATAAATGAATTTTGAAAATGGGGGTCACTTTTGGAGGGCAAATTAGAAAATTAAAAAAAAAGTTTGGCAAATGGTATCGTGTGACATATCAAATGAAATATATTTTTTATATTGTCTCAAATATATTTTTTTTATAATTTTAAAATTAATAGTTTTAAAGTTATTTAAGAAAATAGTTGAAAATTGACCATTCCTCCCTTTCCCCCTCCAGCACCAAAACTACTGAGCTTAAAATTTTGTAAAAAAATACTGAAAATAGTTCTTTACTTATAGATTACAGAGAAACCTATAAGAAGTCTATGGTATTAAAATAAATCTCTCAATATTGCGCATACAAACTTACATTTGCAGTTGAAATGTATGGGAGAACATGTTTTCAACTACAATGTTAAGTTTGTTCTTGGGATATACTATTTTAGTTACCACAAACAATTTGGGGTCAGATTTAAAAAAATGTGGTAGTACATATTCATCGTACGGAACCCTCTCCACGCGAGTTCAACTCGTACTTGTCCGGTTTTTGTTCTCAAGATATTCGAGACGAAAAAAAGTTCATGAACGTATGAACCAAAGAATAAATAAAACTAACAAAGAAGCGACACACAAATAGGTAGGAAATATTAGAGATATAAAATTGACCTCCCCCTTGCTTTAAATGTATTCAGCCGGCTGAATAATTACTCACAGTACATAAGACCTGCTCCTTGAAGCTGATGTGTTGGTGCGCCTCAGCAGCAAATGGACAAAACCACTACAACTGGATATCTTACTATAGAAGTAGTGGTAGCATTATCCATCTTTGTTACTTTAGTAGTCATTATTACAGTGTGGCATCTTCTTTGTGATAATTATTTCATCTTTGGTATGAACGAAAGTATGTACACAAGCGCACCCACATACAAATATCTCTCTAAAAAAGATAGGTTCGGACTCTACGAACCTCGAAATCTGGAGATATGCCGAATTTTTCAATTCGAAAAATCGGACCCATTACAAAAACTTCCAAATGGGAAGTTAATAAAATAATTAAAAGTTGTATTATATATAATATTCATTATAATCAATTAGAAGAATGAAATTGTTTACCGTTATTTAACGTTAACGTGTATAAACAAGGTTAAGCAGCAAATGGCGTGATCAGTATTAAGATTGTGGCCGAATTGGTTGGGTTCACTTGATGTAAATATCAAAAGTCAATTTTGTGAAATGTGTACTGAACAGTTAAAAAAATAAACTACGGTTAGTTACTACGAAATGGCAGTTGGTGGGATCGCCTTTTAAAATTCTCCGTAAATATTCTTAAAATTCGTGGAAACTTGTGATAAATTCTTGTTGTGATGCGACTAACAATAAATAAAAGTAAAATGAAAAAAGTGAACTTTTATGTGAGTGAGCTGTAAAAAGAAGTGAACGAGTAGTGTTGAACAGTGTCAAATATGAAGAGAACTTCTGAAGAAGGCACCTTTTGTTCTTTTTTTCAATCAGAAAAATTAAATTCATTATAATCGCGATACTTCTTCTTTACGAAAGCGTGGTATAAGCTAATTGTATTATTCCTTATTTCTTATAACAAAAGGCATTCACTTTGCTTTAGATACAATGGAAAACGAAATTATTTTGCCGACATGAGAGCCCGTGTATTACTAAAATGAAATCTCTATATGGTACCTAAAACTTATTATGAATTACCAGACGTCAACTTGTTTTGATCCGTTTAAATAATTACAGTAGAAATTTGCATAAAACTACTGCTTACCGAAAATCCATCGGATCATGCTGAAGCAAATCTTCAATAATCCTTGATGCTACATTATCTGTTTTTCTGGTGACCACTCCTGTAGTTAGAGTAAAATTGTCAGAATCTTGAATTTCCCGAAGAAAATAAATTGCTTGTTCTCCTACGCACTCCTTTAAATTCGAAGCTTTGGATTCCTTAAGGCAGTATCCAAAAAAGTTCAAATTGCTTTGTGCAGAGGTACATAAGATCCACATCGTGACAATTAACAACAAACTCAATGCATTTATCACTTTCATTTCACAAGTAGCTAACTCAAAGAATTCACGTGTCCACTTCTAAGTTTACTTCACAAAACTGAAAGTTTTGCGAAATTCACCCACAGTAATATATATGGACTCCGATATGTCTCAGTAAGCACGTTTCCTCGGAACAAAGGTGAATATTTTGGCTAGTGAAAGTAATTTATCTTTTCAGAAAATGACGTGAAGGGTCAGTAACAACGACAAAGAATTTTCTGAGAAAAAATTACACATAATCATTCAAACACTTTGACTTAATCGCACGCGGCTTGCTCGTTGGTTTTTAAAATTCAATGTGACGTATTTAGAGTTTCCCTCAGAACATATTTACTTCCTGGAAGTCGAGAGTAGTTTTAGAAAATGTATGTTGAAATAATCCAATTATATTCAAATTATTTCAGACATTTCCCCGAGCACTTGGCACTTATTTAATGATTCAGCTGCTCACACATGAAAAAGCGTAAAAAATGTCGGTGATAAATTTGAAGAGATTTTTCATTCACACAATAATATTCACGTCAGGATAGCATGCTCTACATCATGTGATTCCTTGTTATAGGAAAACATCCTGTTACGTTCTCGCTGATATCTCCTCTTTCACTAGTATTAAGCACTTAAATATTAAAGTTTGCCATGAAGCTTCTTCAGTGGAGTAAATCAATATTACGTCTTGCGAGCTTCAGATATTTGATTCCTTTGTAATAAGCGATGAAATACGCTCTCAGATAAGCTATAATATTTCATACTTTATTTACATCTTCAGTAATATTTCACGAAAATTCCGGACAAAACTCACTTCTGATAAATGTTCACGGGTTTTCTATATTCTTTTATGTCGTTATTAGGTTTCCTTTCAAAAGTATTCTAAAAAATCAAAGGTAATTATCTCTAAGAGGTTAAATTGAAAGACCTCAACTATTTTCCCAGGAACACTGCATCAACTGTGGTATATTCTGGCGAGAGTTTTAGGCTAGAAATTTCTGTTTTGGGTGAATTATTCAAAATAGAAATCTTTTAGTGAAATGATATAGAAACCACTTCCCCGTAACGATTTAACTAGTCACCTGTCTAGGTTCTGAATGATTTTGTAATCAGAGTATCTGAAGGAAAACCGTTGCTGTTTCTTCTCTCTAACAATAGAAAAAAGGTTTCCAAATTATGTCTTTATATATTTGTATAGTATAATATTTTCCACTAGCGACTTCCCTTTTTCTAATAAAATTAAATACGACTAGCCTTTTAACCGAGCTGATTGATCCGGGGTTGATAAAGTTTTCAAGGAAGTTATCTGGACCGACTGTTTTGCCTCAAAAAATGTAAAGTACTGCTGCGAAGCGTTAACCAATATTATTTGATTCGGGATGTGCGCCTTTATCCTCCAAATCTAAAAAAGTCTTAAGCGAAATAATATGTATGGCTTATAGAGAAATACTACAAGGGTCAAGGAGGTGGCTTTTCCGGCCTACAAGGCGAATAAGTCTCCGGAAACAAGGCAGATTTATACGGAAGCTCGCAACAAATGCAATTCCATCATTAGCAAAACCAAGCTCCAATTCCATCAAAATGTTATAAAAAGGACGTTTCCACGCCCTATAGGCAGCAAGGATATCTGGTCGCTTGTTAAGTCCATCAAAAGTAATTTCACCTCCTCTTCTAGTCCACTCCCCATTCAGAATGGGAATGAATTTACGGACTCTTTGGAAAAGGCATTTCGACCGCAAATTCGCTGCGTCCAAGAGCCGGACTCGTGAGATTTATAAAGTTGTTGCGCATCTTGAAGTGTCTAAAGCTACTGGACTTGATGGTATGTCGCCCATGCTTCTAAAAGCCTGCGCCTTCTTCCTGGCTGAACCTCAGAGGAAAATACTTCATTTTTCATATTCTGAAGGTATTTCTCCATCATTATGAAAACTCCCCCATGTTCAGCCTAAAAAGGTATACTATCCCTCTAAACAGACCGATAGCTATCACGTCGATACTGGCAAAGGTTTCTGAGACTCTTTATTTACTTACTATAACTGCTAACAATATAATTCATGATCGCCAATATGGCTTTCGTTACGGATGATCAACCGGCGATTTGATGACGTTTCCTATCGAGTGTTGGCACCATTGCCTTCATAGCTTCGGTCGGGTGTGGTTGAGTTGGACATCTAGAAGGCCTTTGACAGAGTCTGGCATCCTGCCCTTTTGGCCAAAATCCTAGCATTTCTTTCCTTTCTGAACTGATATCAATCAAGCACGAATGTTTGGATCACTTAACGACGACATTAATAAAATACTTGTCTGGGGCAGGGCGTATCGCGGCGAGTTTAATGCATCCCCCTTAAAAGATTTTCAAACCCTCTCCTCCTCTCTTCACCAATGGGATGAGCATTTCAAGCTCTCGTAACTTGAATATCTTGGGATCCAATAACCTTGGTTAGACGGACCACATTTTTGCTACTGCAAAGCATGCGATGAATTGTCTGCGATTTCTGCACCGATGCAAGAAATACTTTAACTGATATGAGCCTTGTATATGAGCGCTAGGTCATATGCACTCATATACAAGGCTCACATCAAATCCAGACTTGAATTTAATTCGCATCTTTGGGCCGAGGTAGGACGTCCACGTTTGACCAAGTTAAAAAAGAAACTTTTAAGCTCATTGGCGACAAGACGATTACTTCCAAAATTGATTCCCTGGAGAACATAGCATGCCTAACACGCTTTTATCGCTACTATAACGGAGATTGTTCTAATGAAATCGCTGGTCATTCCTTGTAGTTTTATCTCAACGCGTTATACCCGCGCATCGAGCTGTCTTTATCCTTTCGTCATCGAGACCTAGCAGAACAGTGAAGTTTCAAGTTTCAAGTTTCTTTCTTGAATATTTTATTTTTTCTTAAAAGAATGTGAACAACCAATCTTTCAATATTTGTTTATTCTCATATAGAAGGGAAACTTATTCTCACATAAAAGGGATCTGAAAGGATGATAATCAGATGTAGCAAGGTCTGGCGAATATAGAGGAAGGGGGGGATTTCCATCCCATCCTAGTTCCCTAATCGTTTGTTGAGTAATCCTCCCAGCATGTGATTTCCAAAAATTATTTTTGAGGATAACACCTTCCCTGTTAATCAAAACAGGATGATTTTCTGAAATTCTCACATTCAATCGATCAAGTTCACAACAATAAATGTCCACAGTAACTGTTACCCCAACATTAAGCTGTTCAATGTGAACCATCACCACACCATGGGTTTTACACCAAACACGAAGAAGAACTTTGCTTCCTTCCATGAATATTGGGTTTCGCTGATTTTATTGGAGGTTCTACTGCAGAAATCCATTGTTTTTTCCTCATTGAGTTATCACAAAGAACCAATTTTCCTTCTTTTGTTATGATACGCTAGAAAAGAACTGTTGTTTTTTGTGCCGGTTTGGGAGTAAATTGCATATAGTAGAACTCGGCAAGTTTTTCTTTTCACTGAGAACATGGGGAACCCATACATCGGCATATTGAAATTTCTCAATGGATTTCAGTTTGCGTTGAACTGTTGCCCAGAAAGCGCCCATTCTTTCTGAGATTTCCCCAGTTACATATTGTCGGTTGAATAGATTTTTAATAATCCTCTATGCCAGTTTTCATCTTAGTGAAAATAAAAGATTTCATTAAAAATGCTTTTGGAATTTCCCATATGATAAATATAGAACAAAGCTGCTTTGCTTAAACTTACCAGATTGTTTTCTAATCTATTATTCCTGGTACATACATTGAAGATAAACAAAGAGATTTGACTCATTGATGCAACAAAAGAAGATTTGCTCCAAAAGAAAATGGAGGCCGGGGTGCTTATTTATACCTGATCGCTCGCATCGCGTATACGTAGTCCTGCAGACAAGAAATGGCCTTAGAAGTATCCACCTTCCAGTTCCTCCTCAACGATGAGAGGATAGATAAAGGGAAGAATAATATTTCATACTTCATCCCATCTGGTTACGTTCAACCTAGTTAAGTTATATTGACAAACGACAAGTGGCCAGTGAGACCTAAACCACCTATCCTGACCTGACTGACATGCATGCACTGCTTTTGTTCGAAAGAATTTGATGATGGACGCGGTAATCAAGTTAACTATCACGACTATCCGTCTTTTCAGCGATAGGGAGAACAATCGTGATCGGCAAGAAGAGACGGCCTTGAAGAGTTCTTCCAAAGCTGCTTAGCAATCACGTGATTTGCTCTCACGCCCGATATACACCCCCAAATATCTAGGGCACAGTACCACTGTCCGCTGTAACCTGAATGGAGTATCAGTACGGCCGCGCCACATACCACAAGCAGGACTTGGCTGCTCAAGTTTCAGAGTGAGATGGTAAATTCTGTTAGCCTGGGAGATACTTTATAACCTGGATTAACACATAGGATACTTTGTTACTGTTATCAATTTATTTTAAAACTAGCTTCTCCCCGCGACTTCGACTGCGTGGACTTCAGAATTGGGTCCAGAGGGAAATGAAAAATGTATGAGTAAAAAAAATTAATGGGATAAAAAATTTCACCCGTCATATCGCTTGCTCTGTAATAGAGAAAAATTTCTGCAGTCTTGCGTTTAAGTAATTAGGTATTTGATATGGCAGAACCACAAAATTTATATTCTCTTTGACTAATATAATAGATTGAGCTAGAGATCTGAAATTTGGTAGACAGATGCCATATTGAAATGGGAAGACCAAGTTCCAAGATGGGCTAATTTGGACAACTCCTTTGTAGAGTTGCCATATGAAATCATCAGCTATATCAAATAAAAATTCGAAATTTTTCTTCTAAAACGAAAACGTTTCAAAATTGATGGATAAAATTCAATAAACAAGTATTTTAGTAAAACTAAAATACTCTGGCAGAAAATGAACTAAATCGGACAACCCCTTCAAGGAGCTGCGACATGGAGGTTTCAGTTTTTTATTTACTAAATACAAATTCTCACTTTTTCATGAAAGTATGCATAAGTTTTCGGAGTCGCTGATTTCAAAATGGCGACTACAATACAGCGTTAAATTTATGAAATTACCTTCGCAAGAGGACAAACATTTTGCAGTGTCCCCTGCGGTATTGTTACCTAACATTTTATTCCAAAACAAAAGCTTTCCAGTTCTACAAAATTGCTCAGCACAGAAGTTACTAAAAGTATTCCAAATGTTATTTAAATATACTATTTATCTTAATATATTTATTCATAATTATATGTGACCATTATTACATCTTTTTCCTTATCATTAGTGAAGTGAGGATCAGTTTACATCTTCATTACTTTCCTTCTTCCCCTACATCTAGGGTATAACGTAATTGGCCTAAACCAATTATAGCTTCTTTTCTTATTTTTGTTAAGTTTCCAAAATATGTTCAAAATCTTTTATTTCAGTCGTATAGGTAAATTTATATAATGATTGTTGACTTTGAAGTATTTATTTTTAGACAAATACTAAGAAGCTTGTAGTAACTTGGCTGCGTATTTAATATCGTAACTCGAGAAATGTTCAATATCCCACTTAAAAATTTCTCGTTCTGTCGTTAGAGCGAAAGCCTCACAATGTATTTAATAAATCAGTTCCTTAGGATAAAATATAACAACAAGCACAGACTATGTGAATTTCTTGAAT
>QYTT01078230.1:8440-18833 GCA_006980735.1 Dasypogon diadema | reverse complement strand
CCAACTATTTGCTGATGATTTTGGATCTTCCAGTGAGAAACTTGATAAACTTTTCGATGCCAATTCTTTGTTGAACCAGAAGTTGCGTCCTGCTTTGCTTCAACATCCGCAGAAACTCGGACAACTTTTCTAAAATTGCGTCCGACGTCAAGGGTTTACTTCTACAGAGATATAGGGTTGCCTTTGATCTTAAGACGCCGTAAAGGAAAATCAGCAAGAAATCTAAAAAGCGACCATCTTCAGGTGCATCTATGCCGCAGAACATTTTGCAGTGCTGCATTAGTTAACATTAATTAACGGACTATACAATAATGGTGACATCAAACTTCCAGTCTGGACAAAATATCATCGTTGTCGTTTTCTAGAGCGAAAAGAAAACAATGAGTTCGTGCGTCGCCAAAGTTTTTGAAGGCTTTTAACACTATCCAATACAATATTCTTCTCTATAAATTGAGGACACTATTCGAGCTTCCTTTCTCATTGTTGGCATTAATTCTGCACTGTATATCTAACTACTTATAAACTGAATGCAATGATAACCATGATCTTTTTCATATACTGAGTTAAATTCTGGTGGCCCTCAAGAATCAACTCTTGGTCCTTTGTTGTGTTTTCGATTTATATTCTTAGTGAGGTTTATCGAACTTTTATGGTGACGATCTCCAGTTAAATAAGTCTGGTCTAAAAGATAAATTGTGCGATATTTTACTTTGTAACGTTAAGGAATTTGAGGAATTTTATTACACTATTTAATAGTTCTCTGGCATGGTTTGATGATATAATCGTGTGATTCTTGGATATCTTTGGATTTCATGCAGGTTAATAGCAGGTTCAGCTCCGGACTCGTAAGCGTGCATATTTAATGGATACGTTGTAATGGTACTAAACATGAACAGTTAGCATGTAAGTGCAATAAAGAGCGTGATATCATGGCTTTTGATTCTTTCGATTCCGTACTGTGCTACCCAGATAATCCTGGTTGTGAGACTTCCCATCACAGTCCTGACCAGAAAATTGCATTGCGTTGTCGCCTGAGAATAAATTGAAGATAACAATCAGCAGTGTATCAATTGTAATGAAGTAATGAAGTTTAAAATGTAAATATAAATTGACTTATGGACCATTTTAATCAACTTCTTCTCTAAAATCAACATTAATTGCCAAATATACTCATCATTTGTACAGATATGAATATAAACTTCAGAACAACAAGAAACTTTCCTTCTCAGAACTACATCCTTTTGATAAAAAACTCATTTCTTATGGCTTTCTCAGAACTCACAGCCAAATTACACAAGCATAAAGTAGAGAATCTATAGAACAACTTACTGGGATTGAGAAGTAAAATTTCTCGTTATAATTTCCATAAAAGTTCTCACAATCTTAAAATAACTAAAACTAAATTTACTTTTCTATTGTGTGTGAAAAATAATCCATTCAAGATCCGCTTTTGTCTTCGTTCGCAGGGAAAGCCCGCGAAAGCCACTCAAAATCTTGCGATGCTTACACACACATAAATTGAAATTTTCCAACATCAAAAAGCCCGAAAAATTCAATACTTCCTTTGGAGCGTAATGGAAGCAAGCACAAGTACGAGGATGAATTTTTCTCATTCATAACTTTCTGAGAAGTTTATTTTTTCGACGGAAGGAACTTTTGTAAGTGGAATAAATAACTTTAATTCATTTTTCTGACTTTAAAAAAGGCAAACTCGATTTATGCACAACTTTAAGGAAATTGGTATTAGTTGGGAACAATAACTTGGAACTGTTTTCGCACAAAACTGACTTTTAGATTTTTTACAAATATATGCCATTACACCATTCGGGGAATCTTTTCAATGGTAACGTTTGTAATTTTAAGGATCTAAAAGTACACAAAGTCAGAATTGTGATTTAGTTGACTCCGTTTTTGTTTTGAAAGTTTGGTGGAACATCGATCTCTGCAAATGATCATAACACCTCCTGTAAGTATGCAATAAAAAGATGAAACAACAAATTTTTGACTTAAGTTCTTGCTCTGCGTTGTACAGTAAAACACGAAGGTTCTAGTTTTTGGTCTTAAATTTATGGAAACAGATGAGATGCAAAATGTTCTTTATGATTTTAAAATGTACCACCCCATAGGATGTGCGTAGTAGACCATAAATATTTCTTTTCATGGAAAATTTCAGTGTTATCATCATTCGTAGTTTATATAACCGACAGCACCAGAATTTTTCAAAATTGAATGAATTTTTTTATGTTGTGGTTCTACAGTAATTTTTCAAAATTCTGTCTCTACTTAATATGTAACTGTAGAGTCCTACTATTTTGTGTTTAACCATGTATTTAATAATAGTAATTTGGAGTCCTTCTGTCGAAATTCTAAGAAAATTTGACAAAAATTTCATTTTCATGGATGTCCATATTTGAAAGGCAATGTTCGTTGAGTGGAAACATCTGCATGAATAAAGTTGATATTTAAATAAAGCCTAATCAATTACCTGTGAAACAAGACTAATTAGGTTTCCGTACGTCCAGTAATTCCGAAGCTGTGATTTAATATATATATACATACGCACTTGTAGCTACCAATCCGGACACAATCTCTTTAAAACGCCATATCCTAGTAGGTATGGTAGATGGACTTGAATACAATTTTTTTCTTAGAATGAGTTGAACAATCATCCTTTAAGGGATTTCCATATTCAACTGGGATACCCCGTGTATGTTTTTTTTTTATCCAAGAAATCTACATAATATACCAAGTATATAAAAGATAAAGGAGCCGTGGAATATCTCGAAAGTTTAGGGTTTTGGAAAAAATTTGGAAGGAACAAAAAAGGGCTACTTCGCAATGACCTTAAACTTGACCCAGGATCAATTTTAAAGGTCACTTGGAGATCAACTTAATTTTTTGTACTTATGGGTCAAAGTAATCTATATGGGACACTTCAAGGTCAAATCACCTCTTAAATCAATAATCAGTAATTATGTATTTTTTAACAAAAAGTTTAAGATAACAGTTGGACCATACAAAGAGGGGCACTTGCACTTAATCATTATTTTAATCTTAATTGCTCTCAAAGGTTTTAAGATCTTCCACCGTCCCGTTCCTTTTTATTTGTGTAGTCTGCACATGCAGGATATTGTGTATTAGGAGTTCGTTGACAGATCTAATAGGAAAAGCATTTTATAACGGAAAAATTTCGCAATTTAATCAAAGTAGCCAGGAAAATTTTGTAATTTGAACCATTTCCACAAGCTATCGAACAGAGAGCCTCCAACTTCGAACTATTCACAGTCTAAAATCTAGATAAATACACACTTAGAGTAACCTTCCAACTGATTCACCACGATAAACACCAGCTGATCCAACCGATTCAAATCAGTTACCAAGAGCAGTAAGAAATTGCAGACCCAGTTGTTTCACGCGCACGATCCGCGATTTGTCAACGTTTCCTTGGTTCTAAAGCTTGCTGCTATACTTCAATACCTATTTTATCATTGCTTCTTCCTACTGCTCGGCCTGGGCGGTGGGTGGGAGGTGATTGAGAAAATTGTGTTACAGTATCATAAATCTAAGTAATGTCAAAAATATGCCTGATATATATTTATATTTCTTTTTTTTTCTTCCCTCATCTAGGGTATAAAATAATTGGTCTAAACTAAACCAAACTGCCTTTCTTGTTCTTTTGTTACAAACGTTTGCTTCAACTTATAATGCCCTACGCTACCCACATCTAGGGTATAAAAATATTGGTGATCATATTATATTTCTGAATATTTAATGTTTTCGAAAAACCATGTTTCAGAGCTTCTACAGTCAGTTCATTGCAAGTGTTGGATATAATTCATAGTTCATTCCTTGTACATGTTTACCATTTCGTCCACAGCACCACTATAAATATAGACCAAGATTCTATTCTTGATATCTTGGAAATAGTTTTCAGACCACATCATTTTCTGGTCTAATTGTAAACATGCAGAGTGAAAGGTAAGAGGGACAACCAATCAGTTTTGCGCCACATTCTTATGGATATTTACACAACGGATATAGTAGACTTTAACCTAACCAGCGCATGAAAAACTGCGGAAATTCCATATGACCTAAATTAAGGAAACCTGTTGAATGGGCAGGGCCCGGGGTGGCTGGAACAAGAAATATCGCATCACAAATAATCAAATAAATTAAAGGGGTTAATCCTTATAATTCTTTTCATGAAACAAAATTAATGATACAGATGTTGGCCACCACCTTCCTTCAACATGTGGCACATATGTATATCCTGCCGCCGGAGTCGCTGGCAAAAACGGGTAATTTAGCCTAGGTCCATCCTTCTCAATCAATCATATTCAGCAGCAGAAATATCCCCAACGATCCATGTAGCATCTAATTAGGAAGTTGTCTCCTACAGGCTAGTCATCACCTTCAATATTGTGCTCGTCGAAGGGAGCAACTGGTAGCACAATAAGAAGCTGAGCAGAATACAAAAGCGAGAATTTCAAGGAAAACTTCTCTACGAAACGACGAAAAAGACGCTCGGGGAGCTTTTGCAAATGGTCCTTACCACATGAATTTGCATTGCTCAGGACACGTACGTTCATATGCACTATATACATATGTATGGGTGTACATTCGCCGCAGGGTTCATAGTAATAAATCTGCTGCTGACACACTTAGTTCTGCTACAGTAGCGGGCAGACAGAGGTAAGAAGCTACAAATCCCAGAATGGAACCTTTTCGTTTTGATAGAGTGAAACTTGTTACACAACGGCTAAATCCTGGATTTCTCCAACGCGTTCCTGCGCACAAAAATGTGTCCAGTAGTACAAAGATTGATGATGCCTTGTTGCTATGCGTTGTTCCACACACAACGGCGGATATGAACCGCTTTAAGAAGTTAATACGGGAAGGCGACAGAATATGCGAGCATTTTTTGAGGAGGTTCCTGCAGTTTTTCAGGCATCTTCATGAGTTGTTTACATGTGACAAAAGTGCTTTTCAAGCGACTGCACATTGCTGGTGGTGGTAATCCGGCCCCATGCATACCGTTTATTACACCCTTGGAGTCCTGCTAAATGGCCCAGTTATTCTGCTCCATATCCTGTACATGTTGAAGGCAACTAACTATCTGCTGTTTGCCATGAGCTTCGACTTAAGTCCTCTATGATGGGTGGAAAACCCTAAAGGATCTGTTGGATGCGCTTTTTGCTTTCACTACCAGTCCTCCCCCCACTCATAGTCAGGAATTTATCAGAGCTTCTTTCTTTACAACAAAGCGGCTAAAGATGCGAGCTACAAGGACATCTGGATTTTGGTGCTTGACACAATTGTTCGGGCTTGTGTTAATGCCATGCGGGGTTGTATACCCGCTCATTACTGAACTTTTTGTGGAAACCATCAAAAAGTGCAGAAGGGGTTTCGAATCAAACTTAAATGCTACTTAAATATTAATAGCAAGCACCTGAGGAGACATTTCTGAGAAGTCCTTTTAAGCAGTCTTGAGCGAATACTCAGCGGAGGTGAATACTTTCCATCTGAGGACATGAAATGTATGCATACCTGTGCAACCGCCAAAATATTGGCAGCTTGAAATATTTTTCTAAAACGACTCCGTTCAGCATATGTCCGTGGGTTTATGTGGACACAGACTAGGCTGGAATGATGTGCTCAACCAACAAGCCCCATTAGCCTAGCCGACACAAGGGTTAGCTGAATGGCCGACAATCAATCTGGCAAAATATTTGTCCAGTCGCTTCGTAATATTTTTGTCGTTCTATAACATGGCAAATGTTTACCTCGCCCCAGGTGGATGAATCAAGAAATTTGCTGTGGTCCACTAGTGCAGGTTGCTCATTTATTCGCGGATGAAAGCTCACCTTCGCGTGTACTTCATGTTCTGCAGGACGTTTGATTAAAGGCCACCTTTTGCCCCGCATTCTCCTTTAACTTCCATTTTACTGTTCCATTGCTTTGCTGTGCAGCAGAGATGAAAATTTACGATGTAATTTTCCTGGAGCAATAGCGTCAATTGCTTTAAAATATTTGGAGAGAGACATCTAGATGGAGAAAAATCAGCTCGGGAAAAACTTTTAATTAGGGAAAGTTACAGAGTTACAGAGAAGATTATAAAAATGCTGCTAAAAAGTTTTTTTTTGCTCATAAAAAAATTTACTGACTTTACAATTAATTCCTTCTACTGTTTTTAAAGATTTCCCGCATATCCCAGGATTCTAAAAATAATCACTGGCTTAATCGATTCTCTAGGATGAGTGAGCCCCTTTCCTTTCTGACCACTGCTGCTAACGAAATTTTTGATTAGGGTGGATTTCGAACATCGAGAGCTATTTTTAAACATTTATTTATTGTTGAAACATCCTAGTGGTATTTAAAGAGAGTGCTCACTGATAGGTAGTGATGGAATTCTCTTCCGGGAATTATGGTATATAAACAATTGCTTTGTCCACTTCACCATGAAGTTCGACACCAAGAAACCCATTTACACACACCAAAATAATAGGACAATTTAAAGAAAGTATTGAATTAATAAAAAAATTTGTATACAGAAAATTTTCCAGGAATAGATAACTGTTTATGATGGAGTCAAAGCTAGCTCAGAGTAGATATAGAAAATTGAATTGTTGATAAAACTGAAAACAATTACACTTGGAGGGAAATCCACAGGAAACAGAATTTTTCTTTTTAGTGCAAATAAAGATGGCAGCAAATGTGAAATTGATATTCTGAATTGGATTTGTTGTGATTGAAATACAAAAAAGACACTAAGATCTTATGTTCTTGGGCATTGGTTATCATCTACCAAGCACCCTGTATGATTAGTCGCTATCATGAGAGCCTTAAATAACCAATTAGAGGTTCCGAACCAGACATACCACAAGCCAAGGTGGAAGAGCAAGTAGCCGGACCCGTCTGCCAATAACAAATTAAGATCAGGAAGGCTATCCTGGCAGCCCACTTCTCGTGGGACCTGTTAACTTCGAAATAGGTAGAGGCTGTGAAGAAAGTGATAGCCAAGAAGATACTGGAAAAGATACGATGTGGCGTACTGTAAAAATTCCCAGGCTTCAGTCTCACAACGGGATATATGGTCTTCACTTACAAGGACCAGGACATCGTAGAGTGACTGAAGTCGATAGTCGGTGAGATCAAGTCATGAGAAGGAGCTGATTTGAGGGTAGGGGTGAGTGGGGCAAATGTCTTTTGGAATACCTAATAAAACAAAATTTAGAAATTACTAAGAGTTAACCTTCAGTAACACTGTTCGTCAGGAGGTCTTAGACACGGACTGCGGCAAGATTTCACGAGGTGCTCTTTAAAAAGAACACTCTAACGCAATCGAACTATTACGAAAGTTACATGCAAGTTAGACTGCCTCCCTAAATTGTGAAATTTTAGTAAAACGTAATCTGCTGTTAACAAATGCCTCAGGCTGTGTTCTGATCATATTTTGGATACATCAGATCCGAACCCTTAAACCTCCTAACACCCAGTTTTCAAATTTACCTTGGACTAGTTAATAATTTCTCACTATCACCAATTTTCACTTAACATCTGGCTAACTGGCAGCAATAAATGTTTCGCTATCAGTCACATCGTAATTTGTCAAGGCAATATTAAAAGCTTCCTTACCCAAGACCTGGACACTCCGATGGCTTCTTGCTAATTATGCACGTCACCTTCAAGAGTGTTTGATTACGTTCACTGGCAATTTCCCCTGCTGCAGTATCTTCCTCCATAAATCATAGACCTCATTGGCTTCCGTCCCAGTAGTGCATAATCATGCGGCCAACGTTCGCAACCAACCATCCCACCAAATATCTGAACTGATTGCGGCCAAGGGAGCTGGGGCGGACGAAATAAACATTTTGCAAATACCACGAGCAAGCGACTTCAATGAAAATTGTGTTGCGGCCATTAATTAAATTTTCAAACAATTTCATGGCCGGCACTCTGTGCAGTGGTGAAATGTTCGAAGTGATATCCCAATATAGGTAACTGGCATCTGGGATGCAAGGATGTAACTAGGTTGCTGCTGGTCTTGATTCTGTTGATGGTGCCGGCTTGTGTGCGGAATGCAAAAGGATATACATGGACCAGGAAGCTTTTGCACAGATATTACCTTGCAACACAGAATATTTCAAGTGCTCTTTTTGGTTGATTCAGTATCTCGTGCCAGAGGAATCGCTTACCCATATCCTGAATCCCCTTTGCCAGATAGAGACATATCCCTTTGGTGCTATTCCCATTATCAGCAGCTCTGTGTCAAAGAGGACTTGGTAGAATTAGTCCACTGTTTGAGATAACCTGCGCTTAGGAAAACGTTGATTATTTATTAAAATTCCAATCAGGCTCCGTCACAAAGGCATTCCTCAACTTACTGATAGATTGGAAAAAAAAACACCATGTGGGTGGGGGGCATGTAGGGAATTTTCAATTTTTCAGCAAAACCAAATTTCTGGCTGAGTGCATCTTTTCATAATGAAGCCTTACACAATGGTGAATAATTAAAATTTGTGCTGTGTTGTTTACATCGATGATGGGGGGTTTCAGAAATTAACACCCGTTTCATCAAAACAGCTTCAAAGTAACAAAAAATATTACATTCCATTCTATGGGGATGCAAAGGGATAACTTATATAAATCTACTTAGAAGTTGTGACCCTAAACTAATATCAGAATTTTAATGTTAATTTTGTAATTAAAAAAGCACAACTTTACAAATTTATTTTTTGTTGCCATTTTTATTTATTTAGTAGTGATCATATTCACGATCGGTAATGGTGGCCCTCATAGGCTTTTAATTTCCGCCACCACAAGTTCCTTTAAATGGAAAATTATGTTTTTAGGTACTTTTTTCACCGAACACCGTATAACCCTTTTACTATATATTTTCCTAAATCGCTTAAAACTTTATTCAATAGAAAGCCTTACGCCTATTCCACTTTAACATTCCTTTTCAGTCGAGCGCAATAGAAACTCATAGTTCAGTAAATTTTCTTTAGCAAGTTTTCAAATTATAACAATTTTAGTTATGGCTTAAAAGCAAATACTTCTTTTTAAAAATTTAAGATAGCTAAAAGATTATCTTTCATTTGATCCTACCATATACTCACTTATTTCCTATGGTTTCCGACATAAAGAAGCTTTCACCTCGTGCTCAGTTTTAAATAGATGAGACATTTTGAACAGAACAGAATGAAACAAAGTACAAAAATTATAGGAGTAGTATTTTAACCCATTAACGCCGAGATCTCTCAACTTTAAATAACTTAACTCTTGTTAATAAAAAACAGACAAATCAAAGAAAACAATATCCTTTAAGTTCTTCATTTTTTTTTTTTGCTTTTCTAATAACTGTTTGTTTTGGATCCTCTCAAGCAATACAACACTACACCACACCAACAAAAAATATTTTGAATTTATAAGCAGGTAGACAACACAAAATGTAATCTTATAAATTAAAAAAGCATAAGAAATTAATAGACAAGTGCCTATTATATAAGGCCTTTGTATTTTATGTTATTTAAACGCAAAAGAATTTGTTTGCTACAAATAAAATTTAAATTATTTAAAGATTCTTCTTTTCTGGTTTGGTTTGATGGGCATTTTAAATTATTAGGCTTCAATAAAAGCAAATATGGAAGATTTTTTGTATTTGGAATTATTGTTTGTAGTGTAAAGGGGGGTTCCTCTCCACCAAATCGAATTTCAACTTCAGATCTTTAGAAATACGCATTTTGCAGTACTTTGAAATTTTCCATTATACGGGGAGGGTGTTGGTTCCTTAGGGCCGATTATGCTCATCTACGAACTCAATCTCACATATAAAATAATAAACTCACATACCAAATTTCAGCTCTCAACGTTGTTCCGTTCGTCCGCAATCGTGTTGACAGACGGATGGACGAACAGACGGACATGAATAAATCGACAAAACTTTTGATCCTGAGTAGGAATCTGGTAACTTTTATGGGACTACGATGACTGCTTCAAGGTGTTACAGACGGTAGACCAAACTTTTTTTAATATTCGGAACATTTTTCAATAATATTTATTGATGATATAAAACCATTAGGCTACTTTAAAATGTTGAGTTTTCAAAGATGTTATTCGTTACTCTGACTGAATATTGTTTTGTCAATTACATCAGTGTTGTGCTAGTGATAATTTGTTTTTGCCATTTATACTTTGTTGTAATTTATTTTTGATTTGTTGGAGGTTATCGCCCAGGCGAGATTTTACTTGTTCTAAGGAAGTTTAATATCATTTAATTTTAACGTTTTTAGTTTCTGATGAGGGGCCCCCAAATTACTGGGCCGAAACGTAAAAAGTACCAATTCTTGGTACTGAAAAATTCAATTTGTGAAAAATATATAATTTCAACATC
>QYTT01078229.1:0-15797 GCA_006980735.1 Dasypogon diadema | reverse complement strand
GGATAGGTTCATCAATGTGACTCTTTGTGTAGTATTTAGCGCAATGTAAATAGACTCGAAACCACAAACCGCGATGTGTACTGAAGAATTTCTATTTGTATTATTCCCTGTAGGATAGTGGCAAAAAATGTTTTATCATCTGTTGATGCCAAATTCATCCATTTTATGAAAAGTAGATAAATTCTGTGTGAACAAAAATAAGAGGAGTATAATTTTTCCCTACCTGTGAAATTTTCTTTCTGATTAGGGTTGATTTTAACGACGCCATCGATATACAGATAAGCTCAATGTCGAAAAAGTATTTTTATCTGAAATAGATATTAAATTTATGGTTCAAAACTGTTCGATTCAGATGAACCAGTTGGGTAAAAATGGCTACCCCAGTATGGTTTAAGTTTCCATTTTAAAAATCGATATATCGATGTATTTTCGGGAGATATATCGTGCTGATGATACTCTTCCGATACGATAAAAATATCGATATATATTGCATGGCCGTAGGGATAAGTTCGTCATGCCGTAGATAATCAAAAAGGCATTCAAAAATCCTGCCCTTTATTGCCTAGCTTTAAATGGCAAGTACGAATTTTATACGGGAACAAAAATAAATTTTTGGCAGAAAAAAACATTTAATGGAAACTTGAATTCAAAAATAGAAAAATAACTTTTCTTACTTGTTCTTGAAAATTACACAGAAATAAGCAACCTAATAAAGGTCGAGATTTCTTAATGCCATTTTGATGGTCTGGACTTTACAGCCATGCTCAAGAGATCATCACGTCAGATCGCAACACTCATAAATACTTTTAAATGCCAGCAATTTATTGCCTTTTACCATTTTCAAAAATTTTCTTAGTTTCTGTGGGATTTTTAAAAATAAGTGGAAAATAATTTTTTTCCGATTTATCGAAAGATTTAGATTTTTATTGCCAACTAAAAACAGTTTTATTGAATTATATTTAACACCTCATCCTCAATTCAATTACAACGTCATCTCTCTACGTTGAGACTCTTAGATTGTACTGCTCACCAAGGAATGCATAACTAGGAATTCAAAGATATTTTGAAGACAATTCTTTAGGGTTTTCGGAAATGCTATAAACTTGAAATATTATGGTTTCAAAACGTGAAAAGGGTCCTTCGTATGTTGTAGATTACCAGTCACTCTAGATGCACCCACGTAGTCTTAATACGTGCGATGTTATATATTAGATTTATTGAAGTACTGTATGAGGAAGTTGTCAATATTTCTTAGAGGGTCTTACTAAACGTAATGATGTTACATTTTTTTAAAAATAATTCTCTTTCTTATTCGCTTTACAAATTTCAAATATTTTCACTTTGATAATTACGAAAATCTCTGATAACTTATTTTCATTACTAAAACTGCAAAAATGGATGATTCCCTCTAAAAATACGTGAAATCCATAATCGGAAGAGCGTGATCCAATTTTCTTCTAATTTCTCAATTAAATGAACCATCCGAAAGAAAGGGCGCAATTAGTCTTTTTATCCATCATAAATTTACTTCAGTCTTAATCTCCCTTTCGTGTATCCACTCAAGGGGAAAAGTGCAATCTAATCCAGATCTATTTTAGTTCTGGCAGAAAGACTATTTCCGAAAATCTCTGCATTACTTCAATAACGTTTGGTTGGAAACTTCTATGTAGCTCACTCGGTGTACTCTGGTAAAAACTAATTGCATTGGAATTATGATTGATTGGGGTACAAAGAGTTGGGTCATAGCTCGTCATTTCTTCCTCATTTTAGTCACTAATTAAAGAAAACTAATAAAATTTGTCTTCCTCATCGAGATGAATCGAGAGAAATATCTTCATGAGCACGTCTAGTTTTGCCCACAGAAATTCATTTTGGGTGAAGGATATGCATTAACGTGAAATTGGGAGGAACAATCGATATTAACCTGCAGGAACTGAAGTGCATTAAACTTTCTGAAAAGTGCTTGCACCTTACGTATTTCGCCCGGAACTATCCTTCAGGTGCAAAAGTTTTAGGTAATGTGAATTACCACTTTGGGGTACACTTAACGAGCTTATTCTCAGACAAACTTTTCCAACATTAAAATTTCCCTTACTGTGTATGCATTTGAATGGCTGCAGAATTTCGGGAAGAAGTCTTGACAGGGCGATTAAAGTCATTCCGGTGAGTGCCTTGTTCATCTTATCTCTTTCTGGGAAAATTCGGCTCATTTGTTTTCCTGATCCTGTGTTAGCTATTTTAAATGTGCACGTGTTCTTCATTAAGTTGATTAAATGTTCTACGTGAACATGAAAAACGTTCTTATTGGATTGACGAATAGTTCCTTAAGGAAAAGGGAAATTTCACACATTATAGGTATTTAGACGCATGTATGATTATTAAAAGTGGATTGAAATCGGAGGAATGACTGCTGAATTCGGCATATTTATTTGCGAAAATTCATGTTTTAGTCTAACTTTCAATTTGAAAAATATTCGATTTTTCAGCTCGAGCTGCTGCGCTTCCACTCTTCCGCCTCCACCCTCAAACACTTTTTTAGTGTTGGCCGAGATCCTTTCATACAGATAAAAGAAGGCGGTCCTAAAGCTAATAAAGCAGTAAGCACCACAATATCACGTACAGTACTAAAGAAGTTGGTAACATACAAATTCATTGTTTTGAAATCTGTTCTAAAGGAAAGGCTAAAGGCTCATGACAAGGGCTATGAGAACGATAAATTTATATTGCTGCGCTCGAAATGGAAGAAAGGCATGTTGAAGAATATATTGCAAGGAAGATTTATGAGATTTTTTTTACGGCAGGAGAAATGCAATTCACGGACTCGGGTTGTGTTGGACTTCCTAATCTTGGACCAACGACTACAATTCCTGCCTTCGGTCTCCGAAGACAACAGCCCGGAACCTTTTACCACAGGGCGGGGCTCTATATTTAGTTGCCTACTGGAATACTTTTCCTAAACTTTTTGGATCGTTGTGCAGGAAGAATTCTTCGCGAACCTGGTTACTAGCTCCTAGCGGCCTTTGCTCTTCAACATGAGCCCTACTATACTGTTCGGTAATAACCAGCCCAGCACCGATCCACATCTGCTCTACCGTCTACCATCTGCTCGGCTTCGTTCCTTTCATCCCCAACCCTTAGGAAGGAATTGCATGAGACAATAGCACACATCGCCGTATTTCCTGCCGATTCACGATGCCCCCTTCCCTTCTGTCCCACATCTCTTATCATCTGCTCATGGTATGCGATCCTACTTCTTCCATTTTTTCACCCGATCTCGACCGTTTTAATGCATCTCTCCATCGGAAGAAGTCCGATTAGAATTGCACTAGCAATACTGAGGATTGCCGGCTCTGAGACCATCCGATATACCTGCGGGCGGCTCGTCTCTGCATGGAGCGTAAACGCTTCGAAATTCATTTGGTCTCCCCATACCTCAGCGACGTACAGCAATGAGGATTGAATCGTGTCCCTGAGTAGGCGACATCTTGTAGAAACTTCGTATTTTCGTAAAACTGCAAAATCCAGTTATAAAAGTATTTCTAAACCTGATTATATCAAATACATTATGCCCGATCGTAAACAAGTAGAACATCCGCCCAACAGAAATTTTTAAGACAATTCCACGTGGAATGGTTGCAATTCTTTACGCCAATAGCAGCCGTAGTTGCATTTTTAAATAATTTGTTTATAAAACCTTTTTGAATTTCTCTTAAAAGTCAGATAAAGAAACTAAAGAAGAATTTAAAGAGCATTTCTTATTTATTTTTGCCGAAATGCGATCAATGTTTTAGGTGTATAAAAATCAGAGGTATCCTCTTATGTGCCGACTAAGCCAAGGGATTTTTATATTATTACAATAAGAACCTTAATTGGAGTCTAAAAGTGTAAGAAGCACACATTTTTCAAAGATTTTTTTTAAGTCTAAACTTATTTAAATTAAGGATAAGGCATACTAAAGTCCTTTGAAATGCCCTCAAAGAAAAAAGTACGGAAAGTTTACAAAAAAGACTTTTTGAAAGAAAAAGAGATGTAAAATTCGAGCTTAATGCTTCTACTCACAAAGTAAACTGGAAAGTTCGTGACTTATTGGACAGACCTAAAAGAAATTCATTCACCCATGATGGAATGTAATCAGGAACTTTCATTAATCAAGGCCGGGAGTAGGTCCATCCCATCATATTCCTTTCTTATTCCTGTAATTGGTACTACTTGATAGCATGGCTGACATTGATTTATGAAAATATCACATTCAGAGTGATAGCTGACTTCTTGTGCCCGGGCAGGAAAAAAAAACCATCCCTTATACTGTTGGTGCTTTCTCATTTCTCCCACGTATATCAGATGAATCTCGGCAAATGTTTCCACTATTAAAAGATACGTTGGCGTTTATTAGATTTCACTGCTTAATAGAGTTATAAATGAAGAATGACGGAGAAACACGACACGTGAGTAATTAAGCAAACAATTAAAAGATGTTCACTGTAACGCACCGGGAAGAGACTGTCGCCCTTCAGTTATTTTTTGTCCTTCTTAAGGGCTACAAAAAACTCGCAGTTACTATTCAGCGTTAATTCACACCTCAGTTGATTTTAAGAATTTCGTTAATTAAATTTCGTAAAAAGTGAAAACGCTTATCAATACAGGGCAAGTTGGTAGGCTTTTTGTGGTGCTCATAGTGGCGCATTTCTCTCAATTTCCCATTTCCAGTTTCAGGCAACCCTTAGTAATCCATGTGGCTGTACTTTATAGAGGAAAGCGAGGCCTGTACAAATTCCCACTATTTGCGGACGCTTTTCGCTTCTTTGCTTTTAATGAAAAATGAAAAGCCAATGAGAGAGGGTGTTATTCATGGAGGAGTGGTGTGTGTATGTTGGGTGCTACTTTTTACCGTGTCCTTGGTCCTTAGTGAAAATGTATTTTACCGGTGTGTATAGAAGCAGCTCTTTTTAGAAATTCTTTTTTTTTAAGCTCTTGAAAGCTGTTACCTTTTACGTTAATCGTATTTTCATTCGAAAATTTGTCATGGGGTAGATGAAGTGATGAAATGTAAACAGTTCGTATTGATAGAAAGTAAAGGAAATTCGAAATCAAAGCAAAAAAAAGGTGAATATAAAATTAGAGGATATTTTTCCATCGGAAATTGCGCCTGTTTTAATATGTTCTAAACGAAATTAGAACACTGACTATATATTTGATTGATTCAGGTGACGGCTGAAGATAAAATCAAATTTGTTCTGAGGACTTGTGCGAAAAGATCAAAAGAAATCATGTCGTAATGAATTGTTTACATATCTGCCTTTACTTTTAGCTGTACTAATAAGATTGATATATAATAAGCACTTTTACAAAATTCCAATTTCCACTTGAGTGGAAATTATGACATAAATAAATACAATTTTTTTTAATAGTTCTTGAAACAATTCTTCAAAAATTATAATTTCTTACTTTTCAGTGTGAAATATTATTCCCTGAGTTTCAGAATTCTTTTGGTTCTTTGATAAGAATGATAGAAATTATGAACCATACTGCGGATGAGCAACCATTAATCTCAAAACACTAGTCTATAGATTTTTTTTTCAAAATTACATTTGAAATTTCCCCGTACACCCCTAACAACTCAGTTCTTGTTTGTAATCTACCTTTGAGTGTAAACGGACTTAATTACGTGCTGAACTCGGGAACCATTTACGGCTGTAATGAATCAATATTTTATCACTTATTCAGACTAATTTGTGTTTCTCTTAATGGCTTAATGACCGGTTCTCCTGTTAACTATCTCCTCAACGAAAAAGGTAACATAAACTAGGAAAGAAAGGCGGAGTGAAAAGAGATACATACATACATGTTCATCTGCATTAAACAAGTCATTTAAGAACTTTTTATTACCTGGACTATGGTATCGCTTCCAGAAATGTGAGCTTATGTCCACCAAATGCAGCTTACTTTAAAAGCGACACCTGATCAAACAATTTACTGCCGAAGATATCGTCGATCCATAAAAATTCTGGACACCACAACAGTCACTTGTGAATACTCCTGCACACCTGAAGTAAGAGGTCGACCACCATGAATTGTAGATGGATTTTATTAGTTATCTTTTTAACTGGACATTTAAATCTTCTTGAGTGTAACATGTCTCATGTTATGAAGGTTTTTGGATTCGTTCATGGAGCAGTGCTAGAACACAGACTCAAACAAGCGGACGAAAGTAATCGTGTTGAATTTAAGTGCCGTACAGTGTAAGAAAATGTAGTGAAAAATTTGAAATTGAAATTGTCTTAAATAATCCTTCAGTAATAGATCCAAAGAATTTGTCCTGGACCGAAAAAAGTCGTCATCTTTACGCAAACTAAAGCGCGGCTATCCATTGGTTTTTATCATTCACGGGTGGAGGGGCGAACCAAATGGCGACTGGATGAGAGAAATCCAGGCTGGTAAAAATTAAACAGGCGTGATTTATATAGTATCCTACAGTATGAATGTTTATCTTTCCCACAGATTGGATAAGGTATCAACCCTCCAATGTTTGCCTTGTTGACTGGAGTTTTTATGCTCAGAGATACTATAAACAAGCCATGTTGAATATCTTTGATGTGGGGAAGACCATCGCTAAGATGATAAAATCCTTGGAATCATACGGATTCTCACGTCGTAATACTACTCTAGTTGGATATAGCTTAGGAGCACATGTTGCCGGTTTTACAGGACACATCCTCAAGGGCAAAGTAGGTGAAATAATTGGATTGGACCCAGCTGGCCCATTGTTTACTGTGCCTGTCGATGTTGGCCCAAAATACCGATTAGATCCGACAGATGCAAAATTTGTTCAGGTTATGCACACATCAGGTGGTACATTGGGTACGCACGTCAAATCCGGTCATGCCGACTTCTATCCGAACGGGGGAGTTTCGCCACAAACAAATTGCGCGTATATAACACAAACAGATGACTCCACAGAGAGTAATTAAAACTTTCCACATTGAACGAATATAGTACTACTATCTCTAATTTGGTTTCATTCACAGATCCTGTTAGGTGCAGCCACTTTATGGTGGTTACATTTTTTAAGCTCTCAATTAATCCGAAATTCTCGTTTGTCGGATATCAGTGCCCCAGTTACAGGTTTTACGTTAGTGGCAAATGCAAAAAGAACACAAAAAGCCGATTCGGGATATATTCTGATCGGATCCCAGGGAATTACTTTTTTTAGGATTGAAATGGGATGCACCGTGTGTAGAAAAATAAGATTTTAAACTAAATTAAATGTGGAATCTGTCATTGATTTTTCGAATAAAATGGAAAAAGCAATCAATATTCTGAAGTACTTTAAGCTCCTTTTCCTTCCTTGCTGCAGAAGTCCTTGTTATTGGCAACTAGGAAAGCCTGATGTCTACTTCAGCCTGAAATTTGAGGAAACTGATACGAACTAAGCATCTTATTCACTGATATAAAAGTTTAGAGAAACTTCCATCGGTCTGTGAGATACCTACTCAGATTCAGATCATTAAAATTGATTAAAAAATCTTATTTATGGTAATATTGCTTCCGTTTCGACGTAAAAGTTCCTGGACGGAGCCTCTCGTCTCAACGCAGTTTCATCTCTATGTACACCACTTATGCACATAAACTTTTAGGAAACTAAGGTAAGTGTATTTAAGGAGAAATTGTAAAATATTAAATTGGCATAGATGCACTTTTCGCCAATCAATACTGACTCCTTTCACTATATTTTAGAAAATGCAAAGAGATAAAAATATCTTTTAGTTTTCAAAGTTTTCTCTAAAAGTGATCATACTGAAATTGAAAAGAAAATAAAACTCTACGTTAATATAGAGTATTCCAATGAGTGACTTGCGTTGGAAGATCACACCGAGTTTTAATGGAAATGCTTCATTAAAAAAAAATTATAAAAAACAGAGCTACATACATAAACATACATAAAAAACACAGTAGTAGTTTTATTTTGAGATGGTTTTTCAATGAGTACAGTCGAGCCCCGATTTACATTGATTTGGGGATCAGAAAACAGTCTACGTAAATCGAAACAATTATTTTGCATACGTTTGCACACCTTATCCTTACACGAACATAATTTGAAAATAATAAATGCATAAGAGAAACAGATTTCATTTTATTAAAAAAAATAGCATTAGCACGTTGAACGCCATACCGGTCACCGGTGACCAGTATATAAAAGCTCTCTCACGACGAAGGCATCTTAACGCGTAACTCTCTCACGAAAGCTTTTATGTTAATTGAGACAGTCAATAAGTTAAGATATAACTAAGTAAAGACGAAAACGGAAACAAAACTACACATCCATATAAATTTACGAATATGCACTATATGTACATCAGGGGGAAGTTATTTATCTGAAGAGACCGAAATTTCTTTATTTAATATCGGCTCGTGTACACTGCGCGCTAAATTTTCTATGGATAGAGCCTGAAAGAATGTTCCAGTTTGCATCAAAGTGAGTGGAGGTTCGTTACCTTATTTATAAGGTTCTTTATAAATTGAAACACTGTTGCTTACACTTTTACTAAAAATCCTGGAACACTCCCGGCCGGGATCGCACAGCCTAATGATGTCGACTCCTCAACATCTCTCGTCCCTCATATTTTCACATTGTTCACCTTCTTCCAAAATTTATAGGAGCACCTCGTTTCAGAGAGGCTCATTAGGAGAATTTATAAATCCAAGCACAGTATCCTGATAGAGATCCGTATAGCTGTGGTTATTTCCTTATTGAATGATTTCTCTCTAAATTTATTCGATGTTCTTGTCCTCATCAACGTCAGTTGTGAGCTCTGGTAATAATTTTTTCCAGATTCCATACATGGTAGATTTCTTAACCTCATCTCATAATTCCATAATATTTTTCAGAGTCCATAGAGATACTTGAATACAGTTCGTCCCGGGGCAGTGAGCTACATTTCTTTGCAAATTCAGTTAAATTCACATAATCTCTGTGGGAGGAAAAAGTTGGTTCTGAAAATAAAAATGTTTCGTGACAGAGACAATAATGAAGTCTAATTGGGATGGTTGGGATAGTAAGAGTGTTAATAATTTCTTAGTGTAATGACTGTAATATAAAAAAAAACACCTCGAGTGAAGATCACAGCGAAGGATATCGACGTTCTCATACTTCTGAGATAGCTTCCTCAAACTCTGAAAGCTCCGAAAGTGGACAGTAAACTACACCCATTACGTATACGTAGCTCTCTACACTAGCAAAAAATACAATATCCAATAGAATCTATTCAAATTTACCGTCTGGATTTGATTACACCTCAAACTTTTTACAGCCTAGCCTGGCAGTCATTTGCTAGAATCACATCGAGGAAAAAAATTCTCCATGAAAATATCTTTAGATACATTAACCATAGTTTCCTATAATCACCATAACTCATAATTGCCAAACAATTATTGAATCCGTCTTGGAAACAAGGAGTTTACTCACCGCCCTCGTTCAATTATGGCATCATCTATAAAATATTAGAAAATTCTTGATCGACTGTCAATGTCCGCATACATCTGTACGAGTTATTCCTGTTCGTAGCAGCACACGAGCATAATAAATCGCTGCCTCCGGAAAATCATTAATCTTTCATCGAACAGGTAATAAAACTTTTTGGAGGAGATCTATCGTCCTCCATCGGTGTGTGTTCAGTGTCACTTGCCAGCGATGTCGTTGTTATCCACTTCAAGTAGTGAAAATCATTCAAAGTTTGGCCCGACCTTCAGCAAAGAAATTATTAAACTACTCGGTTTGCCCTGTCCCGCCTACAAGTCACAAGCTGTTCGGAACACAAACGCTACTCCAGGTTAAAGTTCGGATTGACTTCTTGAAAAATTATCGAATTCCAAAATCACAGAAGAGGGTGAAAGGTGTGCAAGACTAACAAGTTTTCTTAAAAGTTCCAAATCGATTTAGCAAGGAATCGGACGGGGTGGCAGGATCTATGTGAAGGTCGATTTATTTAACTTATCTTTCTCTCAACCGTAGAAGGTACTTCCGCCCCCGATCGGGAATGACAGAGTTGACGACTGTAGAAGTTGGGTTGACCTGATTGGTTCGTGAATTTGCCATAGGTTTTTGTTGGGTAAGGAAAACAAAAACCTTTCCGTATGTGTGGTTTGGAGTCCTGCTGAGGAGAGTTCAAAATTAGACAGTGCGGAGTTGGGTGGACTGACATACCTGTGCAGGAACTCGTGATTCTTTTATTAAATTCTCCTCCCGAGGACGGAAACTTAACGAACTTTGTTACTCGCGTGCTAGCGTTTTCGTTTCATTACAAAACTTTCTATGCCTTCAGCTTTCCACTGTCACATGCTAAGAACTTTTTATAAGCTTCCTCGCTCCGACATTACTACTGACAGATGCTGCGGAGTCGAATTTGGAGCCAAGTTTTTCTGCCAGCCAGAATAAGTTTTCCCAGAATAATTTGGTTAATTTAAAAATAAACAGAAAAAACTTGGACCGAAGGATACACTTCTATGAAGAGGATGACGGACAAAAAGCGACAGTTACCCAAAGTTTCGTTCTCATCAGGTGTATTTGGTACGGACTAGCTGCGAGTTCCTGGAACGTCTCTTGAGGGAAAGTTTGTGTACAAGAAAACGAAATTTAAGGGAATAATTAAGTGACGGGGGTATATAATTTGGGATAATGAGACTATTGATTTTTTACACTGTTGAAACTTTTTGAAACTAGTAATGCTGAGGTTTGTTAAGAGTTTGAAGTAAAAACTCAGTCAACACTTCTTAACATTCGCACCGGCATCTACAGCTGTGCTGGGAAAACGAAATAAGCTTAGAGAAGAAAACTGAAAAAAAAGTAAATTTTACACATTTTGGGTACTTAAAACTAGTGGAAAAGTATGAGGACTTTTACGTTCTTAAGTACCTAATGCTGATCTTATTTATTTATTAAACTCGAGGGAGTTAGCCACTGATTCAAATGAGTACTCGAAATCAAGGGTAGCGTCATCTGGATTGGAAGTATAAGATATAATGAAGAGCGGAAAGTGAATGGGGGACAATACAAATCCCTGGGGCACACCGAAATTAATGTTGTAAGCGTTAGAAATGACACTGACCAGAGTAACGCAGATAGAACGGTCAGAAAAGAAATCACTAATCCAAGTAAGAACAGAAGGGTCAAGACCAAATGCTGAGAGTTTGACTAAAAGAGCACAATGGCAGACTCTATCAAAGGCCTTCGAGATGTCTAACGCAACCACACTCGACTCACCAAAGTTATGGAGGCAATGGTACCAACGCTCGGTGAGGAATGTCATCAAATCGCCAGTAGAGTGTCCGGAACGGAAGCCATACTGGCGATCATGGATTAGGTTGTTTGCCTCAAGATATTTTATCAGTTGTGAATTGACAAAAACCTTTGCCAGAATCGAAGTGATAGCTATTGGTCTATAGTTAGAGGGATCACATGCCTCTCCCTTTTTAGGAACTGGCTGAACATGGGAGAGTTTCCACAATTATGGAAAAATACCTTTAGAATATGATAAATGAAATATTTTATTTAGATGTTTATCCAGGGAGGAGGCGCAGCCCTTCAGAAGCAGGGCAATTTATTTACTCACTCGTAAATAAATTTGTTCACAAATAAATTTGATCCATTTACAAATAAATTTAACCTACTCACAAATAAGTTTAACCCATTCCCAAATAAGTTGAACCCATTCCCAAATAAATTTAAACTTTTAACAAATAAGTTTTATGTAAAATATGAATTAAAAAATTCCTTATTTTTAATTAATGAAATTTTACTGCCAGATTTCTGTTGCCTATGTTTTAAAATTCATTGTTACTATAAGAGAAAAGGAAATTTAATTACGCTGCTTCCTTTATTATTATTAAAGTGAAACTCTGGGCGTCACAGCATGAATTATATTTGAATTACATTTTACTTTTTCATACTCTTCATAGTTTTCATTTAATTTTGTTTGCAGTTTCGCATTTTATTTTATTTAAGTGTTGCCTGCTGTGATGAACAGAGTTTCACTTTAATAATAATAAAAGATTCAATTAACTTGAACTATGCTAATAAAAGTTCATTTTTAAACTGATGAAAATAAATTTGAAAATATTTTCAGAAGGTTCTAGTTAGAAAATTCATATTTGATGCTGTATAATAGCAACCCACACTTATCGGACTTTCTCGCAAAATAGCACAAAATTGAATGCCAACGAGTGAACTCTTGTACGAAAACAGAAGTTTGAAAATTTGCAGTAAGTAATGCAAAAATACCATCGTAAAATATGAAAAAACATTTCATGTATATGTATCCCCCAAAATATGCACTTTAGGTATAATTTACGAATTTTAAAAACACAAAAGTTTGTTTACAAAAAAAAGTATATATATATAAATAATTTCCTTAAACCTGTTTGTTACCGCATTTCCCAAACGTTAGACAATTATTTCTGTGATTTAATCTAATTGAAACAAATGCTACCATAATGGTTTGATTATGGGGCACAATTTGTACTAGGTATCATCGGTTTATTTACAAAGATGCTTATCTTTACCCAAATTAAACAACAAACGCCCTCGCGCTCTATTCCAGCTACTGATGGATTGGACTAATCAATTCTGTTTGACAAAAGCGGCAGAATGTTAAGCTTCATCCTTGGAAATGTAAGTTATCTTCTGTTCAAATCTTTTGTCCTTATTCACCCCTTACCCAACGTCTTTGATTGTGTAAGCCGAAGCTCAATAACCAGAACAGGGTGGCATCACAGAGCCGACCATAATTAGTTTAGTCACAAAACAGGAATCGAAATTAGACAGTCGCGGGAGTTGTTTGGAAGTAATCAAAAACCCATTTGGGCGCTCTGTTTAAGTTCCTTGCGGGCTAATTTCACTATGGCAAAACTGTTGCTGCCTGGTCATATTCACGCTTTTATCGTAACTGGTACATCCACCAACTCTACAATTTCTTGGCATATCTCCGGGGTTTATCTGAAAGGTTAATCTTATCGTAATCCCATTCCTTTCTAGGCTTCATTAACTGCGAACTGAGGACAGACATAATTTATAGGTAATTTGATTATGGCTGGGGTGTGTCTCAAACATCAAGGACATCACAAGTAGAAAGCGAACATAATCAAATCAACCCTAAAGGTGGGGCTGGAGTCTGGTGAGGCTAGCCGATAAAATGCCTTGGAGGCTTACAAAGTGCCTAGTTAATTGTCATCGACTTCGCCTATATTTGGTTTTTGGCTGATGCCTGGACTTCCAACTTGTTTATTAATAGTCACTTTGTCTGCTGGTTTTTCTGGTTCATTTGGCCCCGTGGAGTCCCTCGTTCTCGGCTTGATAACCTTCCCTTCTCGGAAAGACGCCAACGGGCACCGCACCTTTCTTTATCGAGTGACTAAAAATGAAAAAGGAACTACCACGCCCAAGTCTCTCAAGTTCCAAGTTTAATGGTACTGGCCAGTGTGAGGTGTATGTTTGGTGTGGTTTTTGTGGTGTCAAGTCCAGGAAGTCATTAGAGCTGTACATGGTCGAAAACTTTTTCTCCTCCTCCTAAGCCACATTTTATATTGTCCCGCCAGTCAGCCACTGTTGCTGCTAAATTTATTTATTTAGTTTTTATGTTCACTTTATTCTTATGACGGCTTTTATTAAATCCCTCCCTTTTACGATGTAAAATATTTCAGCACTCTCCTGCCGCCGGAGATTTTATTATAGGTATTCCCATCTAGTGTTCGTGTAATCCTAGGGGCCGGGAAAAACTGGCGATATTTCCATGCAACTGAAAAGTGTCGTCGAAAACTTAAAGCCTTACATTTCAGATTAGTCATACAAATGGATCCTTTAAAATAAGCTTTTCAAGGTTTCTAGTTAATTTAAGTACAGGGACACTAATTCGCCACGATGACATAATTGTGTAGTAATTTGCTGCACGCAATGCTACTACGGATTTCCCTCAAAGGAGAAATATCTCTACAAACATAAAAAACATGACTACCATTAAACAGGGTAGTAAAATCAATAAGTCATTTTTCTTAGAAAGGGGGCACTTATTATTTAATGCTTCACAGCTTAAATAGTAAATATCCACTGAAAATAAGATAATTGTCCTGGATGCTTTCAGTAAATGCACGAAATTTTGATGCTGCGGTTGTAGTTGACCAGTGCTTTATCTGGCTGTCATCAGATTGAATCAACACATTTAGAATCAGTTATAGGTGTGCCTTATAGAAATTGCAGCAGCTCATAAATTAACTCCAGAGGACAATTGCCGTCACTCGTTATTAATTACAAATTCATGAGTGGCTGATGGCTTTAAGGGCAATGCACCAACCCATAAATTAGAAATGCTTAAATGCGGTCTCTGTAAGCAATTGTAAAATATCCATCAGGCACTATAGCATAAATTTCAATGAGTCCGTAGTGTGATCTGTGAATAGTCCATTAATTTATCTTCGAAATATATAATATGCACTGTTTTCCTCATTGTATTGACGTTATAAAAATTGCCTTCTAGAATTTTTTCAATTTCTCTAAATCCCCTTCTCTAAAAGTCATATGTTTTCCAGAAATTAAGGGATATTCTATGAATACAGCAGTGACCTTGCACTAGTGATCTGACCATGAATTAAATTTTGGGGTACACCAGCATTGTTAATATTTTCTAAAAAAGTTCCAATAAATCCATGTATTACATACTTATCGGTGGCAAACACCGAACTTAACACCAAAGTTACCCACGAACGCAACCCCAAAGTAATGAACACAACCCCGAACTGATGCGGATCAGTGTTGCCATTATAAAATTTCAAGAAAAGCTCGATGAAACTCCATATAAAAAAAGTGGCTGAAATACGGAACCGGGAGCTTTCTTTGTATAATTAATATATAGATGATCAACACTGACACGTGTCAGTCCATATTCAATATCACTACTTGTATGCTATCAATGTAAACCAACCCGTATACAATAGATAAATTCTTTAAAGATTTAAAGATAATAATTTTCGATACTTCTATCTGAAAATTTCAAGGAAATACGTTTTTCTTTCTTAAAATTTCTTCTTGCACTTATTCGATAGCATCTAAGGGCGATGCAGCTTGCCTGAAAATATGTACGATTTTAAAAATTTTCTAGAAAGGACAATTTTCCAGCTTTTTACCACATGTTACCAAATTGCCAGTCGTTGGCGTGAGCCAACCTAAAATAATATGAGCGTTATGAGACCTTAGCTTCCTTCTCAGAAAATTATTTCGCCCTTGTAATCCGCTTTCTCCCATCTCTCCACAGCAAAATATTCACGGAAAACCCCAGCTAAGTAGTGTAGTGATGGTATTAGGGCGTTTAAGGTAGGGAAAAGGCACTGATCCCACTTGGGCCACTCAGGTCTACCTATTTGGATGGTATTATCCGATGAATCCAATAAATACCGAAACTACACCACAACCGGCTCATATTACAGGGGATTGACATAAAAATTTGTTTTTTTTTTTCTGCTTTTCCTCAGTCATCTTGATATTATGAGGGTTGTGTGAGTGTGTGTGTATGTGGATAGCGCAAAGAACATTTTTCTAACATAAAAACTTTCTGGAGGTTATCGTAGAGTCAGGCGAAGTTGTTCAGGCACTCCTGCCCTTCAAAAAGTGAGGGTGGAAGTGAATGCATGTCGAGTAAAAACGAGATTCCACTTAACTCACCACTTACATTTCCAACTTGTGCTTTTGGTTGTCATGCTGTTTGGTATTTATGAACCACTTAAAGCCCAATTTCGTATTCCCGTCTTTCTTAACA
>QYTT01078228.1:0-13513 GCA_006980735.1 Dasypogon diadema | reverse complement strand
CAAGAAAGTACTCCTAATTATTTTATAAAATTCGGAGTGTTATTCGGATTTACAAATAATTCACAATGACACTTAATTGCTGGGGTTTGTGAATTATTTTGACATTTCTCTGTGAGGTAAGTCTGTTTATTTATTCTTTGGATAAATTATTTTAGTTAATCTTGTTTTCTTTTTGTTTCAGCATAAATATATCACCTGGGGCTTATGAGGAGACTACACGGAGCATGCCGAACACTTTGAGGATAAAATTAGATAAGTTTCTTTAATTTTCGTAAATTTGGAATGATACTTTGTGGTTATCTTCGTATATTTCAGGAACACATCGCTTTAAGGATCCTTTTGGAGGAAGCAGGATGACGCGAGGCTTTATTTCAAGGTAATTTTTGTCTTCCCTTTTATTTATCTGTTTCCTTTCAGGTTTTTTGCTGTCTGACACCTGAACAGTTGCTATAAATTTAAGTAGAAATTTCTTTAGATCTCATCTTTATTAGAGTGAAAGGAATTATCCAGTAAGAAATCTGTCGGTGCCTATAATGTATTTATTATTATTAATTAATGCCTTGTAAGGCAAGTGGTAATGGATACTGCCTGTATTGTTTTGAAATGTAAGAAGTAATGGAAGGGGACATCCCCTCGTAAATATAATAAGCAAATTACAAAGTTACCAGAGTAATCAGGAAGGCTCTCACCTTTCTGACTACATAATCGATAATTTTTCAGCGCAATGTTTCATGGTGATAACCACCTACCCACTACCTCTGGCCTTACGTTAGTAGGCAGTACATTACAATAAAAGGCATCCCTTTCAGCGATGCGTTCATTGATTACCTCAGGAACAGGTTGACGAACTTCTTACATTTCTTACCGTCTGTTATATGTACTTCATACAAACTTCAAACAATGCAATTTTCATTTGAAACTCCACATCCTTCCTTATCCTTTTTGAAAAGTAATGTAAGCCTAGTATATTTGAAATATTTGAATTGGGATCAAATACACCTTTGAAAGAAAAATACATGCAAATAGTTGTCTATCAAAATAACTACTCAAGGTTTATCTCAAAAAAACAATTTATTAATTCATTTTTTTAAATTCATGTAACATTCTAGGATCTAACATTGCTTAAAAAAGGAAATTACATTCATTACATGTATACAAACATAGAGAACTGAAATCATGTATTGTAAAGTCTTAACTTTAAATTACCGAAAATATACTGAATTAGTATGTGAAACAAACTAAAAGATTAACAAACAGGTGTTAATAATTAAAATATGAAATTAAGAATTCATGCAAGCAAATTAAAACTATGTACGTATAAGTGTAATAATCACCACCTATAATTTGGCAGTGATAATTGCACCACGATTTCCGGTAAGAAAATAAAAAGGGTGACTGAACAGGAAGGTTGCGGGTGATTTCCTTTGCCCACTTCTGAGTGGATTTCGAAAGGAAGTGGTTGGAGAATTCTACTTCGTGGCGGTTAAAGTCGCAAAATTATAAAATAAAATTTAGGGAAATCACAAAAAGATTTTAGTGGAGTGGCAGTAAATTAAAAACCAGTAAAACAAAAACCAGAAATTAAAATTTGGGCCAACAAAGATGAAATTAACTTAGCCGACGGGAGGAGAATGGAGCATCGGGGACCAGAACCGAATACCCAGGCCTGGGGAAAATTAGAGAAGTAGTAAAAGAATATTGTAATTAAATTGTCAATACATTTATAGTTATTCTAAAAATAAAATATTTGTTTTCACAAGATAATTGGTTGTTAGTGGATTTATTTCTCTTATCATTTCTTGGTGGCTTAGAAATTGAAATTCTTGGATCTGGGAATTTAATGAGGCTGGTTGTCCCTAGACGTTCTAGCTAGTTTCATGAGATTAAAACGTACTCCGACTATAATATATAACTATTGAAAATCTACCAGTTGTAATTTATATCTGAGATATTAATCAGAGCAAGAGGATTGATTTTAGTATCATCTGATAAAAAAAAATTATCATAACGAATATTGAAATTTTAAATCAGGAATGTAGCTTACAAACTGCCCTCGCACAAAACGACAGTTTTCAAATTGAATAAGGTAGGAGGAAGCTTGCTAAAGGAAAACTTTCTCATTTTGTTTGCGTTTTGAGGTACTTGAATTTAAAATAAATTTTCTCTGCGACATGTAGCACAATCGTGCAAAAACGACGAGCACTTAACAATCAAATCAACAGGGCAACATTATTCACTTCATTTCCATAATTGATTATTTGCTTTCCGAAATACTTTCCCTAAATATCTTCGTTTTTCCCTGTCCAAGCCATACAAGAAAATATTCATACAGCGGCTTGCTTCCCTACGAAAATACTTATTCGTCAATGACCTAAATTCTGGAGACTCTTCTTAGGAATTCAGTCAATTGCTGCATTCTGATGAGTTACTAAAAAGTGGTCTATTTAAATTTGTGGCAAAAGCTGTTATTATATAGTTTATTTTATAATGAGCCAAAACCCGAGTGGTTGGAAAAGGATATCCTCCGTACAATTTCCCCTTGGAGGAGTATGTGACTTGCTGTACCAAGTAGGGACCTTGAATACTCAGAGTAGAAAGAGACTAACAGGTGAGTTGCGTCTTGAACGGAGATTTTCTGTCGGAGAAAGTAAACACGAAAAATTTCATACAAACTTCGCATAATAGCTATCCTTGGTATCGATTACATTCTCGACGCGTGCTGACATCTTGCGGAAATATTGCGAACTTATGGCTGAACATGCGCCCCATCATTTCCTTCCCAACCTACGAACAACATTCATGGAAGTGAAATATTAAATTTTCAAAAGTTCTTAATCGAATTTTTGGACCGGAAGTGAACAGCCACAATTCTCTGCAGTTTCCAGAGCTAGGACCGATTATACCAAAGTTTCTAAAGTTTCATCTGTTTGCCCCGTTTGTAGATATAACCTAATAAGCTTTCTTTCTAATTCCCTCGAGTGGCAGTATATCAATCAAAATAATTCCGCATAAAAACGCTATGAAAACATCAAGAAGTCGTTAAGGAGTAAATTTAAAATATTCATGAATTGTCACGAACTCCGACCATAACATTTTACCTCTGTGGGTATATTTTTCTGAAATTATGGAAGAAGTTTGCTGTCAAACTTTTAAAAGACATTTACCACTGTCAACTCTTCTCTTTTTTGTTTTTGAAGCTCACCCAATACCAGGCCACAACGCAGAACATTTGGAATATTAAAGAATGATAGCCCCACCAAAGAAACACTGAAACACTTGTATAGTACCCCCCTTTTGTTGCCACCCAACAAAATCTCTTGTTTTACACTTATGAAAAATGGCTAAAGCATGTCAGCTTGATTTGATAAATTTTCCTCTGGGTGTCTGAGAAATTTCGCTGGAGCGAGTTGTTAGATTATTATGACAGCAAAAAGTCGTAATCATAACTACTGCGAACGGGTTTATGTGATCATTTAAAATATGTACGGAGAAGGACGACTGCTCGGTCCTGATTCTAATAGGATATTATATCAGGAAAAGTGGTCGTTTAGCCCGACATTTTTTGTCCAGGTTAGTAGGAATATTCTTCCGGTTGGGGGTACACAAAACAACGTTAGGGAACCCTTTCCATTAATTATTAGTGTAATAACCGCAAGCTATAGAAAAATTCCTGTGAAAGGGTTATATTGTATTACAACTACACGAGAAGAATATATCTACATACATATATAGGATAATAATTGTATATTTTAGAAGCTTTTTCTTTCGACCCCAAGAATAGGTGTTTTAATCGACATTTTAAGGGTTACAGCCGCCAAGGAGGAACGTTGGAGTTCACTTACAAAAGGGGAGGAGAACTTAGTGATTAATTTCTCTCAAAATGAGACAAACTGTTAGGAAGTGCAGATATAAAAGTTTGATTTTATTACGAATTACTATTTGTCATTACCTTTTACTGTGCTAGCAATTTACCCGGATATCCTTTAGCCCAAAAAAACATATACGGGTCCAGGGCTTTGTGCTAATGAGCCTTATTTGCTATATGCACTTCGCTCTTATAGGACTTACAATAGGGGGTATAAATGTGCAATACTTAATAACTATAAAAAAAAGTAGAGATAGTACAAATTGTTGCATACCAATAGAAAGAGCAATAATTACAGTTTTAGTTTATAGAGAAAAAAAGAGATCATATTGTCCTAATTTTTTGAAAAAATTACTCCGTTTTCAAAAATGGCACCAGAAAGCCCGAAATTTTAAATTTAAAATTTCACATCTTCGGACATCTTCGGGAAGAGGAAACGAGCGATTGATGACTCATTGAAAAAATGTAGTTATCCCTATAATAAAATATTTATCATAGAATATCTGAAATAGGAATTAATAAATTAATAATAACAAGGGACTTGAATGAAAATTTTGCTTCAATTTTCCTAACTCCTACTGTATACATCTTATCCACTTCTACCTTTGCAAGATGATTCCCGAGAATATTCAAATTGTGGACTTTATCGTATGGGTTTAGCATTTATTATTGATTTTTGGTGAATTTTCAAATATGTATGAAGAACAATGAAAAGTTTATTAATTGAACTATATTTAAATCAATTGGGAACAATTATTGCGCCGAGCATGTTACGACCTTTGAAGATATACTTTTCTTAATACGGTAGAGAGAGTCCCATTTTAATTAGATAGCAAACTTTAGAGATAAAAAGTGTTTTATTAATTATTATCTCAGGCCGTTTGATTTCACCGAAAATTTCTCTCAAATTTAAATCCGAAAATTATTCGTTCAGATTAAAAAATCAATAACTCCCTTTGGGATTAATATTTCTTAATAATTCTTTTTTCAGAATTTATCTAAATTTTGAAGTCTTAGTTTACTTACTTACTTTACCGACTATTTCATTATGTGGTATGTTTTTGGTACCAGATATTGATACTAATTAAAATAGCGTAAACAGTTGCTTGCAGTAAAAACCCTAAACGTGTTTTCCTCGAAACAATATATATAATTATACTTTTTCCGACACTTTAAAGTTCGATTTTTGAGCGAAAAAAGCCAAATTTAATTTCCAAATGGTTGCCATTTTCTTAATTTTCCATATTTTCGAAAAATCTTACGCTGTATTGTAGATAATCTATTTTAATTTGATGTGAACAAAAAACATATTTCAATATTTGTGTTCTAATTTCTCCCGGAGGTTGCAGGAGTGCGGTAATGTTTGTTAAAATACAGGACTACATTTTAGTTTATAAGAATTAAAATTCGAAAAAAATTTTTAAATAGAAATTTAAGGAAATAGGAAATAGCCGGGAAGATTTCTTCAATGTATTTTCCAGACATTTGACTTTGAAAATCACCTACATTTGTAGGTGTCCAGGGTTTGATACCCCCTTAGCCAATGAAGAGTAAAATTCCAAAAGACCAAGTTTTTGATTTTTGTTGAATTCATGGGGAGCATTTTTGCCGATCTTTTTAACTTCCCCAATCATAGCAAGATTCCTACTACTTTTTCAAATACACGTCGTTAAAATGTTAGCTTGAATGGACATCAATTTAACATTACATATAACACGACTTAATGCACTGCCAGTTAGTTTAACAGCAACTGTAGAAAATTCCTTTTGAATTCCCCATTGCCTTAAAAATTAGGTTAGCCACTTTGGGGCAAAGAGTGGCTCAGCGGCCGTGCTTTTATGCACATTCATAGGGACGTTGAGCTCACTGTTAAGCACTATTACCACTAAAGAAGAAGAAGACCTTTGTTTTCAACTAACATTCATTTTTTGGAAAAAGAGCTAATTATAAGTAATAAATGGGAATTTAAATTCTCTTCCTAGCTTTTTACAAAATTGGTTTCCCAAGCCAGGACGAGGTAATGCCCCCCCCCCCCACCTAGTCCTCATCATAGACTTTTAAAACTTGTCAATTTTGTTACCAACATAACCGACACTAGTACTTTTACTACAGTTAAACTAGGAAATAAGATATTCACCATAAAAAATGGAGGATTCAAATTAAGAAATTTGTGCGATAAATTCCGAAAAGAAATTTCATATGGGTCTGGCCTAGAGAGAAGTGAATTCGTTATTCGGTATTTACAATCGTGATCATACTTCTTATATTTAAATGAAATAGTAGTATGGCATTTCCTTCAGGTTGCTCTATACGCCCTTAGGAAGGCAGTACAATATCGTTAGTATGTAGTCCAATTGGGAAAAAATTACCGACTAATTTTCCAGAATTATTTTGCAAACTATACTCTGATTACGAAATGCTGATGCAATATTGCTAAAATATTATTACTGTGGTAATATTATATGAAACGATAAATATGATTAATGATTATTCTTATATATACTTATTTTTGATGACTTACACTAACTGTGAACTTTGCTGGAAGCCGTTTTCACAGGCAGCCATTCCCTTTTAGTTATTATTTATCAACTGGAATGTCCGCCTGGAAAACTTTAGTCGGAAAGGATACTTCTGTTTGCTGATCCCACGAAAAGTATAGCCATTAAGTGGTATTTAAGATACAATTCTGCCAGGAAGTCATAGCTTATAAGATTTGATGGATCACCGAGAAAAATAGCACAAAAAGTTGGAGGCAATAAAGGGAGGGAAAAATCCATAAATTTGATTTATTTTGTTCATTATGAGTTAATGTATATTTAATTCTCATAATCGCCTAAGGCAATTAAAATTCGCCGTTTCGGTTGTCCTTTCTTGTTCTCGTGTGCGAAAGGAAAGGCACTGGCATCGTCCTCGATAATTTATTATATTACTCCTCATACTTGGCCTTCCTGTTCTACCCTTGGGTGGAACAAAAAAATATAAAAATGGAGAGAAGGTGCCAAGAAGTTCAATCCTTGTAATGGTGGGCTAATTCGGGTCTACTTTCAGTTGTTTGAGGAGCGCAGGCTTCTTTCAGCAGCTTGGTAAGAGGGTGACCTTCTTCGGAATTTCCTTGGATAGGCCTCCTCATCCTTCTCTGGTAATTTACTTTCGCATTTTTCATAAGAATCTGATTCGTTTCGTATATTATGCTTAACATTGCCGACATCCTTGGCATATTTGTCTTAAGGATTTAATTACATGAGCTTACACACATGCTTCAAGTGCCTCAAGGATGTGATTTTATCACGTCAAAGTACATCTTGGAAGTAATAGAGCATTCCTTACGCGTGTGTTTGATTAATTTCACGCATTTGCTTTTGGCACTCTGAAAAGTCTGATTGATGAATCTCAAGGGAGTTTAATGAAATCTTATAACGTGTATTTTGTCAACAGTTAAAAGATAAAACTGCCCTGATATGTACTGATATATTTTCGACGGCATAGAATGTTAATGCAGAGAATTACATTTAGAATTATAATTGTAGACATTGTGACGGTACGGAGAAAAAGTTTAGGGAGCTGTCAAAAGGAAATTTCAGTCTGATTAGAGGAAGTGTAAAAATCAATAAAAGGGGGTAAGATTAAAATTTATATCTGTAGCGTTAACTAAGTCGATTAAACATTGGAGTCAGTTTTTATTAAATAATATCCATTGAGTTAATGTTATCAAAGGGGCGAGACGATAACTTTTACATAACCTGAAGATTGTAGTTCTTGTCGTTCTAAAAAAAACACGTTCTACGGAGCTCTACTTCGATATTTTATAATTATTTTAAATAAAATAATTATAAAGCGAAACTAAAGTGTCTAGAGAAACGGGTGAGAAGAGCCTTCAACCACGCCCTGACAAATAAGTTGCAGGTATCCGAGGAATATAAGGTCAAAAAATTCCTCCAATGACGACAAAGGGATTCGTGGAGGATTTCTGCTCGGTCGTGGAGACTATCTCAGAAATCAGTAGACTGCAGAAGTTTGACTAGTTTGAGGTAGGACGCATAATGACGGGAATATGAGACGAACAGGATTCTAATGGAAGGTATTCAATCTGGCGTAATCACATTCCCACGATATTTGCGGCGAAACAGATGGCGCCTTTGGAGGGAGTTATGAAGGCCATATGCAGCTTAGCGTTTGGAGTTTGAATGGCATATCCTGTACCTTGCTGCAGTGGGGCAAAGCGGTTTTTGCGCCATGCTTTCGGGGAATATTTATCACCTGACTTGTGACAAGGTATACATCGGTAAACTGGCGAGAAATGAAGGTGATTTTTCTACCAAAATCAGAGAGGGGTTAGGCGAGATCATTTAGGCCAGCGAGGTGACATCATTTCTATTGAAAACATCCTACAGTGCACTAAGCTGAATAGATATCACTTAAACGCAAACCACCTTGCATATCAAAGTCGGAAAGTCGACGGAACTTCGACAAAATTCAGTATGGAAAGCAGAAAGCTTCCCTGTAACGAAGGGAGGTTATTCCGGAGACGGTGAGCGACAATCAATATCCAGATCGGTCACGTGAGTATTAGGGTGGGGGGTCACAAGGTTGTACCCACATAGAGGGATGTTATCCCCTTTTCTGTGGAATTCACATTTGACTCCTTAATTTCGAGACTTTAAGGACGGTAGTTCCCATCATTTGCTATGCAAACGAAGTGACATAAGTGACTAGGGTAAGATCATATCAACTACCGCTGAGATCATGAGGAATTCTGTCCGATTGGAGGAAAAGTTGTGCGAGAAACAGAGTCTTAATAGCAACAAGAGCAAGAGGGAAAGTTTAATAGGAAGACAAGAAATCCGGAACTTTCACCACTTAACCCCTCTGGATCTGAATAGGTGCTGGAGTCAGAAGGTAGTATTACATCATTTGTAGAAGATTGTTTGCGTTAAGGTGGGGTATCTCACTGAGATCAGCACTCAGGTTCAACCTTGCATGAAAATATAATATGTAATTACGTTTAGAAAAAATAGCAACCACTTTGAACATCAGTATTATTAGATATTTCATTATAAATATGAATCTGTATGCAGCGAAAGAGGTCATCGAATGGTAAAGTTAAGGCCATAAAATAACCTTGTTTACCTCAGAGCATAGAACTCACTCTACTGGTTAAGGAGTTTATCAAAATTATCTTTAAAATTGTGGATATCGAAGGCTTGCTTTGTTATGAATTTTTACCCGCCTATTTCTTTACCTACCTTCCACCAAGATTTAGGCCCGACACACTGGATGTGTGCTGTGCTAGATACGCTGTGCTATGTTTTCGGTAATATACACTTTTTAATGGACCAGTGCATCCTGCACAGCTTAGTGGAAGTGTGTGGAGCAGCGATGCCAATTTACCGGATTTTAAATGGATGACCACACCAGCGATGCTAATTGAGCGGACTTTTGGAAGCACCTTTACTGATTTTTTCACCTTTTGCAATGTTTTCTGAAAATTTTCAGCAGAGCTTATTTTAGCAATAGATTAGTAAGGGTAAACTTAATTAATAATTGGCAAAATTTCCCAAATTCCATTGAACTCCGTTTGAATGGGAGAATCCCAAGTTGCATCCCAAATTTTACCTACGCTGGTTTACGCTGGTTTACAGGTTGATATAGTCTTAATAGTTTTTCGCAAAGTTTCAGTGGTTGTTGGAGTCAACATGGTGGGCATCCGAGTTGCGAATTTGAAGTGCAACTAGCAGCCAGCAAATTAGCCTTATCCAATGAGTCTATATAAACATTCCATCGAAAAAGTAGTGAAGTTGTTCTTTACAGACTTCACTACCGACCAAAAACCTTTGCTGCCTCTGGGACATGCAAGCACTCTTCTTCTTATGTCCTGGTCGAATTGAAACTTGGTTTTGCTAATTGTGGAATTGCATTTATTACGGGTTTTAATATAGATCTGCCTTTTTTCCGGGCACTTGTTAGCCTTATATGCCCGAAAAGCCGATTTCTTGTTTCTCATACCTCTTTCACACTCTTCTGTAAAAGTTGAATATTTTTGTAACTATGAGGAATAAAGGCATATATCGCGAACCAGATGATATTGGTTAACATTTCGCAGTAGTACTCAACATCCTTTGAGACAAAACAATCAGTCCTGTTGATTTTCTTGAAAAATTTGTTGGATCCAAGCCAGTCAGCCCGTTTGAAATACAATACTAGTCTCTTGAAAGATGGCTTAGAGTACTTCGAGAAAGAGGTGGAAAATTGGACCAACTGGTGAGGTGACACTGACTGATTACTTTTCGGGATGAGCAGATAAAATCAAATCTAAAAGGTTAGCATTATGATCCAACAGATCAGGAATGCACGTAGGACGATTCGCAAAATACGCAAAATAATCCGACGTATCTGTCCGCTTGTGGTAGAAGAATGTCTAAACCATTGAACATTATGGATGTTAAGTTCACCCGCGAGAATAATTTCGAAGGGAGTAGTTAAAAGTAATTAGTCACTTACATCAGGATCAGATAGCTTATCAGAGGAATTTGTAGTTTCGGCATCAGAGATATTTGGCCTGCAATAGAGAAAACAGAAATAACTCTGGATTATTAGAAGATATCCGAGTTTGTAGCTACGTTTTACTATGCAGTTTGTTCCTCATTGTCAGAGTAAGTCAGACATAACCCAATAATAACACAGGAACAAATGTTTTCCGAATCAAACTCGTTCGATCGTAGGCCGAATACTCGCTGTCGTCTGCAATGTGTGCATGTTTAGCGCGGCGTTTCGTTTACAGGGAGCATCTCAAAGGAAAAGACGCTCGTCGCGAAAGTATTAGAAAGGCCAAAAAAGGGCAATTTTTATGTTTGTACACCCTGTTTTGGAGTGAGATTATTTTGCCAACATTAAATGTTATCCAGTCGGCTTTTTACTTCCATTTTTTTTTAAATTTCACCTTCTTTAATAATGAAAATTATGTTTTTAACCGAACGAAACGAACGAAGAAATTCATATGCCAGACATAATGAAAAATTTCTTTATCACATTTAATGTCAGCAAAAAAATTTAGTGTTTCAACCCTAAAAACCATTCATATCTCTCCGTTCCAAAAACTTTCCCGATAAGAACAGACAAACTTTATGGATTAGTTGTTTTTTGTAGCATTGCTGGATACAAAACCTTAAAACAATCAAAGTGTATCTGAGATAAAGAGTCATCCTCTTTCACAATCTTTTCCGTTGGTATCATCTTTGGTTTCACAGCATTTTCGTAAGAGCAAAATAGGCGATTTGTTGCCAAGATGAATTCCTTCAAAGTACCTTTAAATATTTTATACTCTCACATAAGATCGATAATAAATTTTTAAAGTAGGGAGACGGAAGTTCATTTGAGTAATAAAAAAGCAACAAACCTCCTTCCTTCCCTCAAGCCATTAGGATACGACTAAAATGTATTTATGGGATTACAAATGCTCCGCTGATAAGAGAACAGGAGATAAAACTTGTCTTTAATGTTTCTACGATTATGGGGACAAAAACACGTTGAGATACTGCCTGTGTAGTGGATGTGTGTGTGCATAGCCTTTGGCAGTTTTGTTCTTGGATAGCTTTCCTTTTTTAACTATAAAGAAAATTTTCAGTTGGAACACTTAACTTGGATGTTGTACATGAGGTTGATAAAGAGTCAAATGTCCAAATAAATAAGTTTAAAAAATCTATTACAACTGAGTACCTTGTATGTTAGTACCCTTTTGTATCTTTGTTCTTTGGCTTAGAATTACGCAGTATGCTTTTAGCACGAGTGCTACAATTAGTTAAAGTTGAATGAGAAAATTGGGTCCAGATACAAAAGCAAATTAAGCCTACTCTCTGCAGTTGCGAATACAGATACACATATTGTTCAGCATCCAGGAAACGGCCAGCCTAAAAGGAAGATAACACAAAGGATCAGGTACAAACGAATTTAAGAAAATATTTACCTGACATTCCCTGGAGTCTGGAATCGGCTGCTATCTCAGCAAGAGGAGTCCTTCAGTCTTGGCTGAAATTAGAAAGGAAACAAACAAATAATTAATCAAATTTTCGTGTATTAACGAACAATGTAAAACAAAATGATTCCACAAACAAGCATAAACATACTTACCAAGTAATCATCCTGTCACATTGAAGTTCCAAATGACATTTCTCACTTTCACGAATTGCAAACTTTAAGACTTAAACGAGAATTGATCACTTAAAAATTTAATGAAACGATCAAAAGGCTGAACATAAAAATCGGAATGAAGGGAAATGCAAGTTCCAAGGGGCGGGAAAAATTCTTTGAGAATACCACTAGGTATATGCGGTATTTTAAAATATTCGTTATGATCTAGATTTTTCTTGATCCGCTACAAGAGACTAACAGAAATCCTAGACAAATCCCTGAGGCATTCAAAGTTGATATCGGAATCGCATAGAACGCATTTTTTGAGTTATCGTCAGCTATCGTTTTAAATTTTGGAATCAATCAAAATTTTGAAATCTGGCCCTGCATAAATTGTTTCAAGTTAGTTTCATTGACTGTGGACTCAATTTGTTCATATTCTAAAGAGATTCTAAAAGTGTAAATTATAGAACTGCTAAATCTAAAGATAAATTCGAGTGGAACAAATTTGTGGAGAGTTAATAAATAGAGTCGTAATAAATAGAAAATTCAGAACACTTGTTTTTCCTTAGTAAAGTGAGAACTCTGATAAGTAGACTTGTGGTCCAGTTGGTTAAGCGGCGGCTCACGACGACAGAAATCGACGGTTCAAATCTGGGGCTTTTCATGGATAAGTTTTTTTTTCTTTCTTAGACATTTGTTGTTTGGTGTTTTCATGAAAGTATAGTGAAATTTTTAGAATTTAATATTATATATACTTTGGATTCAAATACTCATTTTCTTGAACTCTAAACACATATAGTCGCTAAAGTATCTACAATTGTTATAAATGTTTTAGTTCTTGATTTAGAGTTTATCCATTTGATTTAATATGCTATAAAAAATTATGCTTGAAGAAACTAACGAAAAGTTAGAGTATGAATAAATTTTTTAAGCTTTTCATAGGAATTTTTCTAGATACGCAAAATTATAGCAAGGTATCACTGGAAACAAAGCCAGAGATGTAAGCAAACATTTTAAAAAACAAATGCACTATTCTATCTCTGCCCTAGTCTCTATACCAAGGGATTTTTTAATATTGGGACATCTCCAGTAATTTTGAAACAGGTTTATTAGCAATTACTTAAATTCAAACGTGAGACATTTTTTATTCAAAGGCAATGATAGTTTCTATTAAATAGATTCAAAATGAGTACTAATATTAGTATCGAAATTATAGCTTATCTGCTTTTTATTTATTATTTATTTTTAGATGTCTGGTTATAGAACTAAGGCTAGAGACTAGGACTAGGCTCAACAGCTGATGAATCTTCCCATTTGAAGTAATCACCTAAAATGCTCGTCCCTCATCTAGCCAAACCGGGCCATTAACCGAGAACTCTCAACCTCCTCCTCATCTATAGATGCTTCTACAGAAATTGCTGAAAGAAATACTCATATGCTCTGTGTGTCTAACAAAAAGGCAATGTCCCGTCGTAATAGCAGTGATGTTGTGCACGTCTTACCGCGCCTCCTCCTAAGCAA
>QYTT01078227.1:0-27844 GCA_006980735.1 Dasypogon diadema | reverse complement strand
TGTCTTATGGCAGTTTTAGAGGCACTAATAGACTTTCTTCTATCACATCTTTATGTAAAGCAAGAGACTACACTACCTGCCATCAGACTGCAAAGAATGGATCTTCTAACCCCGAAGGCCATGGGTGAACAGCTAATAATTTTTAGAGAATTTGGAAAAGAATCTAGGCCTAATTCCTTGTTAGATGTTATGCTGATAAGGCACCACTTTGTCTTGTCAATCAAGGGGGTCCTAAATAATCGACAGACATGACGCTCTGATGAAATGACATTCAAAAGAGGATCCTTTGTCTGGTATACAGATGGATCTAAGATGGAAAAGAAAAGAGAGATAAGGATTTATGATCCAAATCATGGGATCTCGAAATCTCTCAGTACTACCCCAAACATTCTCCCCACTCTCTCGTCTTTAATCAACTGGCACAACATAACAAGGTTACCTTAACGTGAATACCAAGCTACGAAGCTTGCAAAGGACGATACAGTATTACCATTCGTTGGAGTGTAATTTTTTATGGTTATTCATATGGCTAAATATGGAAACTTTTCACTAGCTGGGAAGTAAGGGTTGAGAATCTAAGGCAGGTGAAGAACTTTGTAGCTTTTTCGCAATAAAGGATGAGCTCGTTACACTCACTCAATAATATTGAGCCAAAGATTATTACCGACTAAAGAAAGTGAGTCTTTGTGAGGGCGATCAATACCGATTCTCCATTAAAGAGGTTGATACATGTGAATGCAAAGCCTTACATAGATTAAGGCTAAGCCACTTCTGAAAGGCATTTACAACGCCTACAAAGTTTATGCTACTGTCACCGTAGAAGATCACGATTTATATTAATGAGTTCAATCACCAGTGAACGGCAGTAAATTCAATATTTACGGTCAGTCGCAAAAGGTCTCTTTAGGTCAAAGTGACACAAGGCGCTACAGGTCTTAAACTTTTCACTTAAGGCAATGCATAAAAAAAGATGGCGCTAAAAAATATATAGGTGTACTTTATATAATCAAATTTTGAATTCAAGTTATCAATTATTATCATTTATTTCTCATATTAATTACACTTCTAAAGGTTATAGAATTTTGTGATCGCAAGTATAACGTAAAAAAGGAAGTTATAGGTAGAGAAATCCACAAGAAAGTACAAAGTATTCTTCTATGTTTAACAAAACTCGTTCAAGCCCATTAATTTTCTAAAAATAAGTGTACCATTCAGAGCCGTTTTGGTGAAATGTTAAACCTATTGTAAAAGCATGTATTAAAAAACAAATCCTCATAGTCTTTTTTTTGCAATATAGCTGAAGTTTAACAGATGGCCGAAAAAGAAAAAAGACTGAAACTAACGGCTGAGGATGCTGAATATATGAATGCCTAAGATATTCACAGAGGGCGATTTTGGAATATCTTCACCATCAACAGAAGAGATAGGTTTTTGGGTTGTGTTTTAAAGAAAATACACAATATCAACCTAAGGCGGTAACCTTGTGATGCAAACAGCCCAGTTCAAAAAGATACAAATTAGGCGAGAGAAAATTACTAAATTGGTCAAAGCTTGAATCCTTGGTACTGGTATCCAAATAAATCACTATGCTTTTTGGATTCCATCACGTGCCAAGAGGAAAACAAATCTACAATGATTTAAACGAATGTAAAAAATCAACAGTATTATTTTTCTGTTCAATTATAAATTTAGTGGAAAGCGAGGGCAAGAAAAAAATGAGTTGACAGAAAGGGACCTTGTGGTAGGCCGCAACGATTCTGTTAAGGTCTCGTCCAGAATAGGAAATAAATGGCCTGCGACTTTTAGATATTATGTCATGGTAAAACGTTAAACAAGTAAAACATTTGCCGCAGAGAGGCTTAAAATTTAATGTGCTAATAGATACTCCAGATGGTGTCTTCTTTTCACTGGAAAATTGGAATTTATCATTACAACAAAAAAGTAACATTTGTTTTCTCATGCATGGCTCGACGTACATGAAAACTAGATTTGATCTGATAGGGTAAAAAATTTCTCTGTAAAATCACTAAATCAATATAGTTGATGTAGTGATAGATAAATTAACCGAACTGCCTTAGTAAATGTTGGAATGCGTAAGGGGGTTGAATTGATATTTATGCAACCGAGACAAAATTTAATCATATAACTCTGCGGTCTGCTGTCTCGGCCAAATGGCGGTTATATAGGCTACAGTTGAACATTTTTATTATGTTAAGAGGTGGCTACGCACTGCTTAGTTCCTCTAATATGTGATAAGAAAGTCAGTCGTAAATTTCAAGTGCATTTATGTGAGTTCATAAAAGTACTTACTGCGCATAAATATCTACAGTGTGTTTAAAAATTCCTCCATAACTTTTATACTGTTTGTGTTTCTAGCAACCAAAACAAAATCATTTATGATCTGCTTAAAATTTCTAAAGTACGAGATTTGAGGGTATAGTGATGATTTTGGATAAAACTTCTAAGTGTATATATTGATGACTGAATTGTAGCAATTATATTGTATTTAAAGTTCATACATGATAATTTTGCTAAGCGATCATCTCTATTTATAAAAGTATTTAACTCTTAGATTCAAGAGTTTTAACCCAACTATGGTTCCAGGGGGTTTGAGTACAGTCTGGCATTATTTGTTAAGATCTAACAGATGTTAACAAATAATGCCAATTGCTACAATTATGCAAAGTTTTTTTAGCTTATTATTTTGTTTAGCTAATTCGCGGCAAATTCTTTTGCTTTTCTGATATTCCTTTTTTGATTTTTTTTACTTTTTACACAAAAACCACTCGGTGTGAGGCTGAAAAGATTCCCTCAGAGTTCACTCTGAAGAAAGGATTTAAGTTTTCGTAAATTTTTTTGTTTGTTAATAACACTGGTTTTGCAGTTACATTTAATCATCGATTTTGAGATGATGAAGGGACTTTTCTTCTGTCTTGAAAAGCTTTTCTTTAGCAGCTCGTTTTTCTTTTCAGCGATCTGTTGTGACCGAGGTGGCTTAGTCTTCTTAATCTATATAAGACTTCACATTCACAGAGCATATACTCCGCCGTTTTAACCTCTTTCATGCAGCATTCGGCATTCATCGTACTCAATACGACCCGCTTTCTTCAAATAATGGTCAATGTTCAATAAAGATGTTGTCCTTTATTGTGAATAATGTCGTTTTCCTTTTTGCAAACCTAGGTTGGAATTGAAAATTGGTTCCAACACCGAATACGCGCGGTTTTGTACGGAACTCAAATTGCATTAGTGTGCGAGGTGTGTCAAAATCAGCTGGAATTAAAAAAAAAGTTTGTAATTAAATAAAGAATTTCATAGTCTCTCTCCGGTTTATTTTACACTTTTCCATTTTATAGATTAAAATTAACGTGGATGCACTCTGATAACAACTGACAGCTGACATATAGCTTATTTGTAGTGGTGAACCTCAGTGGGACGGAGTGCCAAGTTTCAAATTTGAGACAATTTTTGGACAGTGGATAAAAATCTATTTACCACGTACATATTTCACGTAAAATCAATAAAAGCACTTAATTACGTCTATTATCAATAGAAATATATTTTAAAAAATTCGGCAGGTAATATAAATTAGTAAAATCGTTCAGAGAAGAAGTTAACTCAGAAAAATCGAAATTTTTCGCACTGGTTGATGGGTTTATTTTCCTGAAAAATGTCAAATAAATTTTTGAAGATACAATATATATAAAACAATACATCTATCTATTTTTCCCCCATATGTTTAATGGAAAAAATTTCAGTTCCATATTTTGAATGTAAGAGAGAAAGTTATATTTTAAAGCACTATTGGTATTAATATCTCGTATGTGTTTGTTCGGAAACGCTCCGTCCATTTTTATTATGATGTCTATGGATGAACCCCAAACGAACTTGTAAAAATTTTTTGATACGGAACTGTGACGTCACAGCTGGAAACCAGTTCCGAACTAAAGTTAAAACAAAAACGACATAAGTAATAAACCTCTTCGTTTGTCTTATACTTGAATGATTATTTCAGTATTCCACCTTGAACCTTGCTTCACCCTTTTCCGTATTTGACACAAGAGTACCATGCCAATCGATTATTTGGGATCATTTTGAACGGCAAATGGAAATTGTACTGTAACAGCCAAAAGCGAATTGGAATAAATTCTTATTTAATTTTTATAAGAATTATTAGATGTCAATCGGTGAATCTCCCGCTTTACATGAGGAGGTCCCTGTTGTTATGGCTGTAGAGATGTTTCATTAAGTACATTCCGCCTTATACGATTTTCGCTTATACCAGGACTTAGGACTTAGGACCCAGAGAAAGAGTCAAAGGAAAAAAATTATTTTTCCGACCATCTAGGAGAATATATTGCTTCTTTTATATTTTTTACATCAATACATCAATACGGGGATCTGAACTTCTGTCTAGAAGGTGCCTAGTGCGAAGAAAATCGTCTAGGATGCTTTTTTCGTCCAGAACTTGGTGACTACAATTTTCAAATTGTCTTCTTTCCATTTCTGGATTTTATGTTAGTTATACTAGTATCTTTAAGTAGCTGTAGAAATTCCCTTTCTAATACGAGCACCTCCACTTTCGTACGTCTACTAGAAGCCAACTAAAAACAAAAAACTGTATGGGGATAGCTACAGGATGTAGAGAGACGGGAGTAAGGTCATGAGAGGATACCATAGAGTTGTTGCCCATCTGTGACGTTACAGAAGAGAGCCTTAATCTTGGGCAATACTGACTCGATTTTATTATCTTCTTCTCCATTTTATTTAAATGGAAAAATGGTTTTGCTATCGTTCGAACGTTCGAATGCCCTGTTGTGCCGTAGTTTTTTAAGGTAATACCTAATCTCAGGGTATAACCCTGTGATGCATACAGCAAGATAGGAAATTTTGCGAAAGATCAGGTTGGGAGTTAACATTAAAATTGTGGATTGAAAAAAAGTCACCTTGCGTCCACCGAGGAGCAAATCTGCAGAACTCGACTACCAGCATGGCTACCGCGCAATATTTTATCTCTACTCCTCATATATCTCCCAGAGGATTACGAAACCAAGTCTAGAAATCAAAGCACACCAAGATGCGTCAAAAGCAAAGCAAGACAAAAAGCAACAGCAATAAAATTGCTCAATGTCATCCATTTATGTACTTCTACCAAACGAAAAAACTGTAGTAAAAATAAATTAGTTTCACTTCTCCAGCTCCGATGTGTTATTGCATGCTTGGAGTGAAATGCTTTCAGGAGCAGAATTAGTAATGAAATGCAAAGTAGCATTTTTAATTTAGATAAGTTAGTCGAATGAACTTTGAATGGTGAGCTTTGTTCTCTCAAACATGAAACTCGCCTCTACTAATTAATGAATATATAATATTAAAAAATGAGCTACATAATGAGATTAATAGTACAACACAGAACTGATCTAGTTATATACTTGGTGTATGCCTAACATAAAATTATTTTAAATTTAATGAGAAATTGTTAATTCGGATCGATAGTTAACCTATGGAATCCGCTTCGACACCATTTTTAGCGAAAGCTAAAATTCCCGCAATTATTTATTTAAGTTGGCTCATGTGCAGTATTTTCTGTGTGCTGTCTTCGGGTAGAGAAAGACAATTAAAATAGGACGAAATTACATTTTTAGATGTTCGTAAATCTGAGATAATAGTCCTCAATTTGACATATAAAACGCGGTAACCGATATCGACTATATATGTCTAGATCCTTATCGAAATCAAGCCAGTTTTTTAAGTTTATCAAAAAACAAACTAAAAAGTAACATTAAAGAAATAAATTTAATTACTTTATGAAAACTATTGATGCTATCAAACCTCTTCCAGCACTAATCGATGTTTCCTGATATATGCTAGTAGTTTTTTAGTTTATTCCAAAAAAAACTTTACAAAATTTATTAAATAGTTCCTCCTAACGCTATTGACTATGTTCTGCTGGCAGTTAGTTAGAGTTATTCCAGATTAAATCGCTATAAAACTCTGTACAAAAATTTTTTGAAAATATTGAGAAATGCCCAGAAAAACTGATCTTAAACTTTATGGAAAATTATTCATACTGTCGACTCCGTTCCGGCACCAGTTGATGCATATTGACAATGGAATATGAGATGGAGGGTGTGGACGTGGGAATCGAAAAATTAGAAATCAAATGATTTATTTGTAAAAAAAAGTAAGAAAGACATTAAAATAAAAAAAATGTATCTGCTTTCTTTAAAGAAAATTTCTTTGCATATACGCTTTTCGCACGAAAAGCAACCAAGAGAATGAAATCGCTGTCCGAACAGGATGCGATCTCATAAAATCGTACACGAGCTTGACTCCACATAAAGTTAGTCATTGAAGGGCAGTCCATACCTACACTATGTAAATATGCTCCACTTGCACGTGTTCGTAGGGTCTGTGCCCGCGCGCACAGTTTTGTCCAACACTGATTTAGATTAGGAGGCTCCGAATGCCTCACTTGTTTTATTAATTTAAAGGTTTGACCTAGGCAGGCAAAGTTACTGAACTAAATAAAACAATATAATTAAAATCAAATAAATAAATAAAAATAATTAATTAAAATTAAATACCCACGCCGGTGACCGAGCAAGTTAAGGCGCACGTCTACGGATTTTCTCCTCGACATAGGTTCGAATCCCGCAAAGGACGCGGCGCGGTGATTTATTTGGGTGCCAGATACTCGTGAAGTCTTGTACTTGCAATATTTGTCAGGTGAAAATTTCCCAATCGCCTTCTCCCTAAAATCTCCGTCCGCCTAAGCTATGCTGTGGGTTGTCCCTTGAGACAATAGCGTAAAAAAATTCTTTTTCTTGTTTTTATGTTTAGATAAATGTTTACTTTACAAAACATATTCTATTTTTACAGGTAGAGAGAATTAACTTTTAAAAATGGAGGGAGCTACGTACGAGAAAAAGGTGAAGGATATGCAAAAGTATATCCCGTTCCTCGAAAACCTTATCACAAAATTGGAGAAAAGCCAAGAGAAGTCAAGAGAAACGCAATTAACTAAAATGCGAATGCTTTATGGGCTTCTCACTAAAAAGGACAAAAAGTATGCATATTTTATCTTTAATTTATTTATTGTAAATTTCAATAATTATTTTAAGGTTAAAATTGGAAACTCTCTTGAAATGTGAAACTGTTCTGGAAAAGCTTTACAAAAAAGTTGAAAAGGTATGTCATTTTATACTAAAACCGCTTTAACTGAAATTTATTTTCTATTTTATAATTAGAATTTGGGAGATTGTGAAAGTGCAAGTAGTAAAAAAATCGCAAAAACACCGGATAAGACTGAAAAATCTAAAGATAGTATTGAAATTGAAGAACTGTCGGCGCCTGCTAGTCCTCAAAACTCAGATGGTAGTGTCGAATTTCATGCACCGATCGTAATTCCTACTGAAAGAAGGAATTCTCCGTCATCTTCTGGCAACTATCGCAATAAAGATAAAAGTACGTACGATAATAATCGTAATACAGATAAATATGATCGGCTTCACTATAAAAATCCCGACAGCAAAACAGAACTATACAAAAGACGATCCCCGAGTCATTATGATCAAGCAAGAGGTAACCGATTTGCCGAAAGAGGTTATAATTATGATAGATACCATAATCGAAGGGACCGATATTATGAAGAAGAACAGTATAATTCTGAACGACAAAGCCGACCGTACGAGAGAGGCATGTATTTTGAAAGGCGCCCCTATAGCAATTCTCCAAGCAATGAAATGTGGAAAAATAAACCTACAAATAATGAAGCGTGGAAAAGCAATGAAAATAAACCTAGTAGTAGTAGGGCAGCAGATGCATCACCACCATCAGATTCACAATCCAAACATCGTGATACAATTTTCAATCGGCTGGGAGACAAAGTTGATGTAAATAATCCAAGTAATTTTGAAAATTTCAGAATAAAGATTACAAATGATAAAATAAAAAAGAAAAGAGTCCCGACTCCAGTATCTGAAGTTCTTAAGAGTCCACCACTAAGTGCTAATGACATTGATGATTTGATGAACGAATCTGGCGGAAAATCTGAAACAGATGAAAAAAAGGAATTAAGCGACTTGGAAGCTGTAAGAAAAAAATTAAATAACGAAATTGGAATTTGTAAGAAGAAAGCAAAAGAGCTTTCTTCCACAAAAGAGGCTGCAACAAAATCTGTTGATCATGACATACCTATAACTGTTCAGGATTTTGCACCAAAGATGCCGCAAGAAATATTAAAAGAAGAAACTATATCAAATGATCCTATTATTAATAATTCTCCAGCTTTAAAGAGTCCTGAATTGAAGGAACCGATTCAAGTAAAACCAGTTACTCCCCACATTGACAATCCTATACCACCTAGTGTAAGTATAAAGTTACCCATTCCGGATAAGCCTTTATTCCCGGCAGCAATACATTTGGAGAAAACGTATAAGCCGACCAGTGTACAACAACCACCTGCTCCTCAAACAGACACCTCAAATGTTCGATTAGCATACAAATATAATCCACATCCAAGAAGACTTCCAGAGACGTTAAAGAATGAAGAACTCGCAGAAAACATCAATAAACCAAGTGATCCTCGAATGAACAGACCAACAATAAATACTTTACCGAGTGTCAATATGGCAGATCCACGCTTAAGAAATCGTCCAATACTTTCAGTGCCTCCTCCAAATATATTAGATGTAAATTTATCAAATCCTCCTTTTCCCAATCTAGAGGCTAGAAGGCCACCAGTTCATCCTTTATTTCCCATATTCAGCGGTTATCAACAACAGGGCCCCCAACCTGTTCCTCCACCGGTATCTATGCCGAATCAAATGATTCGTCCTATTAACCCGAAAAATGTAGTGCAGCCTTCACAAATACCACAGCAAACGTCTCCAACGGTACCTGTACCCAATCAGATGGCACGGCCATTAAAGCCACCTAATTCTGCGCCACCTTCATTGCTTTCACTTCCGATAATAAAACCGCCAGAATCGAAAAGTAATCATGGCTACAATAAATTCCACCCAATGATGAACGATCAGGTGGAAAGAATGAAATATTTAGAATCGAAGAAGAACAAATTTGAACCAAAAACTTATGGTGAATACAGACAAGCTAAATTAGCCGAGCAAAGTCAAAAAGAAAAGAACAAGTACGAACCTTATAAGTCACCAACCCCTCGGAGAGACTCTGTTGATGTGGCGCCGCCTAGTTGTTTAGACAAAATGTACAGAAAATCGGAATTCAAACAAGATGTTCCCTCCGTAGGTAATTTCAAGATTCCGAAGGTTACGAAACCAAAACAGGATGGAGCCGATGCTGAGAAACCACCAGAAAGTTCTGTCGCCTCGTCTGATAATGAAATAACTGCCAGCAAGGATAATAAAAAGAATACTAAATTAGATGATAAAAAGGAAAAGGAAAAAGAAAAGACTAAGCCTAGTAATCTTACCAGCTCCGAAAAGGATAAAGGAAAGGAAGAAAAGACAGAAAGTAAGAAAGATAAAGTGAAGTCAACAGATACTGCGAAGTCGGACAAAGTCGATGGAAAACATAAAAGTGAAAAAAGTAAAGACAAAACAAGTGAAAAAAGTAAAGACAAAACGAGTGAAAAACTGAAGTCCAAACCATCGGAAGAAAACACACTTAAAAAGAAGGATAAACATGAGAAAATTGAAAGTGAAAAGAAGGATAGTAAGAAACTCAATGAGACCAAAGACGACAAAAAGGAAGGAAAGAAAGAATCTTTGCCAACTGTATCTGTTGCAGTTTCACCAAAAGAGCCTGTTAAAAACGAGGAGAAAGAAGAGGTCGATAATAATTCGAATGCTAATTCCTCATCAGATAAAAGTGTTGATGATAAAATTGATTCATCCGATAATGATGAATCTTCTTCAAAAAATAAACCTCGTAGGCGTAACTCTATAACTATTGTACCAAGCACCACAGACAATAGTATAATCTCAACACAAAATATCATAACTGGCAAAAGACGCACAAGAAGTGTCTTGCCTCCTCCTCCTCCTCCACCTACTCCACCCAGTGAACCCACAGAACAAAAAGTGAATTCAAATAAAAGAAAAACAAGATCAAAAGTTGTACCAAAAGATAACATTAAAGATGAAACAGAAGCAGTTGTACTTAAATCTGACGACATTAAATCTAAAGAAGAATCCGATACATGCATTGTTAGCAGTACAACTACATCGTCTAATGAAGAACCTCATTCTTCAACAACAGATCACGTCGAAGTGAAGAAGGAAGAATCTAAAAGCGAAGTTACTAAAGAGTGGTTAGAAGGAGTTCTTATAAATATCTTTAACCCAGCAATGATGAACAAGAATAACGTGTTAAATATGTTGGAAAAAGTGCTAGATGAGAAAAAGTTTAAACAAATAAAAGAAATAGTAGACGAAAGTAATGAGGAAGAGGAAGAAAAGAAGCCTGTACCTGAACCCAGTATAAACACTGAAGAAAAGCGCAGTGAAACTCCTAGTGAAGACAAAAAAGAAGAATTTGCTGATGCAAAAGACTGTAAGACACCGGAACCTAAAAAGAAAAAGAGAACCGAATTGGATAAATTAAATGAAGACATAAGAGACATGTTCATTAGTCAAGGAGTATTAACGGCAACTGGTAAGTAATTTGTATTACTTTTATATTTATAATAAAATTATTAAAGTACGCATAAAGCATTGAAGATAGGCTCTAAACCAGTTAAAAGAATTAAATTAGTGCTGAAAAGTTATTATATCGCAACTTTTTCTGTCTGAGTGCAACTTTATACTTTTATACTTTGGTTTCTTTTAATAAATTACCCAAGCCGAGGTCAGGAGATTTGTTGATTTGCAACGCATTCTTAATTTTCAATTGAGTGGCAGTGTTTAAAGCAATTTTGGTAATAGCTATAATTGTAGAGTAAATTCGGTAGTCTCAAGGTAACAGGGGTAACTGCTACATGTGTAATTTGTTAGAAAATCAGTATCAACGCAGTTCTTTTATTTTTTCTTTAAATCGTCAAAGATATTTTTGTTAACTAAAGTTGTATAAAATCATTGACCTTTATTGGATTTCTATTATAAATAAACTATATTTTTTAACGATATAGGCAGAGAGTAGAAAAGAACCGAAACTTGTTATAAACTTAAAATCGAATAGAATGCATTTATCCCCTTTCGCCTTGAGACTACAGAATTCAAGCTTTAAAATTCACTGTAAATATCTTCTCGTAATATTTAACAATTTATTCTTTCTTCAAAATTTCTTGTGTCTATGCTGTGATGTATGTGCCATAGACTTGTGCCCTACCTCTAAGCAATATTATAAAAAAATAATTATCTGAAACAGTTTTTCGACTACTAATTGATCCCTTTTTCTCTCCTGTAATTATTCTTACCTTTATTTTAACAAAGAGATCAGTAGTTCAAAATTGTTTATAAATCTATTACGAGGCATGAGTTTTTTTCGCAAATCATGCAGTCGTTAGCAGATTATGTACATTGCATTTTTGTAGAGTAGCTGTTTTCCTAAAAAGCCGGTTTTTCCATGTTTTTTTTAAGTTTTTCTGTATTAAGCAGACTAACCAAACTGAAATTTCTTTTATCTCGAAAAATGCTTGTTTGATCATCGATGTAACTGAATTGAATTACAGAATTTGGCCCCTCTACAATGCATTATTTCCTTTTATATTTTTATCCACAAAAAAATAAATAAAATATAAGAAATATTTCTTTTTCATAGGACGTCGGATGTGCACCATGATAAATGAAGAAAAGAAAAGCGAAGAAATTAAACCCAAAGATTGTCAACAACAGAAACAAAAACCACAAACTAAAAATAAACAGCCTAAAGCAACAGTTGCTAACAAAAAGGGTGGTCGGGGCAGACCTAAAGGGTCATTTAAAAAGAAAAGACTTTTACCGAAAAGAAATGTCAAATCGAAACAAGAAAATGTAAGTGAGGGTCTCGGTCTGGCAAAAGAAATCGTAAGTACAGATGATGAAACTTTGGAAAATAGGAAACGTGCCCGAATTACACCTGAAAAGGACACTAACATTGATTCTGAAATGCCAATTCTGGAAGCGCAAACTCCAATTAAATCTCCTGAAAGAGAGAAATCAGATCACGAAGTTGAAGAAGTCACAAATGATCGCCCAAAAGTCAAAAAGAAATATAAACCATGCCCCAAAAGTAAAAGAAAAATCCAGCTATCCTCAGACGATGACAGTGATGATGAAATTGAGGAAATAAAAGATTCTGTGGAGGAAGCTACAGAATCGGAAAAAACCGAAACGCAAGCTGAAATTATTGAAGAGGAGAGACCTGAATTTTTCCCCCATATAACAGACCAAAGCAATTCAGAATTTCCTAATGAGGCACATCAGACGACAACACCAACATCAACTCCAAAAACTCCAAAAGTTGGTAAACAAGAAAGAAAAAAGCGAGGAAAAAAACCGTTTTGGGGTACTGGAAATGAAATAGTTAGCACTCCATTTAAGAATATTGATCCAAATATGCATGTAAAGAGTGCTTACGTAAACAAATGTGTTATATGTGGATTCGTTGGTCGACGCATGTGCAATCACTACGTGCATGCTCACTCAGATTCAGAAGTCCCAATATCTAGATTACCCCCGGAAACTTTACGAAAACTGAAAGCAGGCGAAATCAATCGAGCCTTGTTTTCATACAAAAAAGTAGACAACAACACAGTTTACCAACACCAATGCCCATTTTGTGATGTTAAAAGTAGTTTAACACGCAAAGGCTGGGAGGATCATTTTGGAACGCACACTGGAGAATATGCGTTCAAATGTTCAGACTGTAATCGTTTTCTTAATTTAAAACAAATGATACAGAAGCATATAAAACTCTCCTGCCCTAATGGTCGCATCCTGAATTTAAGAGAAACGGATAAAGATAGAAAACGAGTGTTAGCTTACGTTTGTGATTTATGTAATTACCTTCAAATGAATAGGAAAACTATAGTCAAGCATTTAAAAGAGCAACACGATGAAAGCTCAGAGCTGATTACAGGTATCGCACTAATTGACTGTGAGAATGTTCCAAGAGTCAGTGAAGATAAACGTGCTGCAATTATTGAGGAGAATAAGGAAAGCAGAAGAGCCCATTTATCAAAGATGGGAGACGATCAGATTGAAGCTTTTATGCCAAAGGACTGCGACATAAATTTGGATCCAAATTTTATTAAGTACATGAAAGATGTGTCTTTTTCAACTGGAGACTTATCTGAACGATCGTCAACTTCAATTGTTGATCAAATAAGTGAACGTCTCAAGGAAGCTGACAGTGATTTTTTAACAGGTGATTTCGGAATGTTCCAGCACTCAATATTTAATGACATGTCAATAGTGGAAAGACTAACCGAGAGACTGCAAGATGATTTAAACAAGCAATCACAGAGCCAATCAACGAATGACTTGCTGACAATTAACAATTCTCAAACATCAGAGGCTAACACAACGTCAGATGAACAAAGTGCTCCGGTATCTGATATTTCAATGTCAAATGTAACACCTAATAATGTCGCTGCTAGCGGAAGCGGGCTTCCAGATAGTATAAATGAATCCGCAAATTCAGATTCAATGGCAGAACGACTGTGCCAACGATTTAGTGCCACTGAAAATCGTGACAGTAATGATCCAAGTCCCTTATCAATGGCAGATAGGCTTTGTAAACGTTTCAAAACAAACTCTGAACAAGAAAAAATTGATACAAGCAATCGGGTTCAGGCCGTAGTATACGTAGTAGACAAGATTGACGAACAAATAGCAAATGCTGATCATGTAAAAGCATCAGAAATGAAAGTTCCAAGTAATGAAGATGATAATTCTTCTTTTTCTGATACCTTAAATCAAAGTCCTGCAAATAGTGAATCAATTTTAAAAGGGTCTGGTACAAGAATGGTTAACGTTCCTCAAGTAAGTGCTGAAAAGCAAAATACTAGTGATAAAATTTTGTCACATTCAGACACGACAACTTCTTTAGTTGAAAAAATAAAGATGTGTCTTAGCGGTGATAAAAATGATCTATGTAATAAAGAACATATTACTGATACACCGTCCGTTGTAACTGAACCTGTGAAGAATGCTCCATCTTTTATTTCACCCGAGAAAAATATAAGTGGCAACCACTCTACACCAAAAGCAAGAATGTCTATTGTAGAACGTCTAAGTAAGAGATTAAACAGTATTGCACAGGATATCGTAAACACGGAACTGATTCCTTCCACATCAGAAGACAAAAAAACCACATCTGAAATGGACACATCGAAGAATTCTGAACCAACTAAAGATAATCAAAAATCGGCTTCTAATGATGTTGATAGTTCCTTCGAAGGAGACTTAGTTATTGATGAAGAAGATCGCGTAGTTTCTAAGCCTGTAAATGAAACAGAAAAGGCTAGTTCTGCAAGTTCTAAGCAAGTAAAAGATATAAGTTCAAAGGAAGTTGCTTGTACAGTATCTAGTCAAGAGGATGTTGACAGTGAAATGACTGAAATTCAGGATGACGACAACGATGATTGGGAAGATATTGAAATATTATCATCAGAGGAGTCCGCTGGTGAATTGAAGCACCAAGAAAAGCCTAAGAAAAAGCTCACATTTGACACTTTTAGTAGGCTATATGCTCTAAGTAATCAAAGGAATAAGACAGCATCTTCTAAAAAGGAAAAAAACAGTAAGAAAAATCTAAAAGGAAGTGAAAAACGAAATCATAAAGAAGAAGCTGCAAAAGTATTGCAAATCCAGGAAAAACAGAAAGATAATGTACCTAAAGAAAGTAGTAAGGATCCTTCAAGTATGTCTACAGCTCCATCTACTACCATTGCTCAGGAGGATGCGCAAAATAAAGTTAACGATGATCCATTAGCTCTTCCTGCAGAAATTGAGGGACAGTTGAGTACTGTTTCTACACTGTCCAGTTCTACACAAGCCCCTCAAAGTGAAAAGGATGTAAATAAGAGTACTGAAAGCGATCCTCTGGCTTTACCGTCCGGCACAGAAGGTCAATTCAATTCACTTACTACATCAGTTGTTTCATTGCCTACTGCAACCGATCTAACCACTGTTGTTAGTGTCATTAATCCAACTATCTCAACAATAACTAACCCACTTGGAAAAGATCTTGGTGATATTTCAGGACTTCTGGGATTAAACAATCAAATAGAAACCGATCCGCTTGCACAGCCTAACGATCCGTTGGATCTTCAATCAGTAGACGTGAATGGATTGAACCCAACAATCCTTGTTTTGCCAGATCAGGCAAACATTCAGGAGGCAACTGGTTTAGACAATGCTTTAGATGATAAAGTCCAAGATAATACTAACACAGAACAGGGCACAAGTCCTGTGGATGCGGTAGCAACAGGGAATAAAAATGCAGGATTTGAAGTTGTGCAACCCAATAATGGACATCGTAGTAATATAAGTGAGGCAAAAAATCAAAACTCAACTACTGAAAACAGAGACAGTTGTTCAAGTGTAATTTCAGTAAGTGATCCCATCACAGCAAACTCACCGATCATTCATAGAATAGATAAACTGGGATTCAGCAAAAATAGTGAAAATCTTTTTAAATATCACTGCCTAGTTGAATCGTGTTCCTTTTTGTATTCCGAATTACCCATTGGATTACAGAACCACTTTATGATTGAGCACCCTGGAGTAATGTGGGAGGGTTACTGCTATTCATGCGAAGCGAGTGTTTGCAATGACCAAACGATGACACTTTCCAGAGAATATAAGCACATGTTGGACGTGCATATAAAATCTTTAGCTGAAAATATTACAACAACCGAAAATAGCTCGAAACCACCTCTAATAAAATTAAGACGGCTTTCTGGTGACATGCTTTCTGTAAATCAAACCGTCGGCCTTGAATGCCCATTATTAGAAAAAGCTCTTTCGAACTCTGTACAAACTATACCAAAAATTCACAATAAAACCACCGAACCAGAGAAACTCTTAACACAACTTAAAGTTACTACAAAAACTGCCATAATTAAAGTACCAAATAAAACGACCACTAATCTCACCGACAATAAATCAATGTTAGATGCTTATTTGGTGCGAAATAATGTCCCAAATATAAAATCTGTCACAATTGCCCAGAAGGAAGAGGTTGCCAAAAATACATCATTAATTGTAAACAATTCAACATCCGCGTCTGGCAGTGAACTAAAAATTGCATCCGTTGCTGAAAATGTAAACCAAGATCTTCTTCATCAACAAAATTCAAATAGTGAGCCATTCTTCAAAATCAAAGAAGTCGTCAGTTTGTCTGCATCATCATCTGCAAATATAAAAACAAGTAGTTCAAGTGCAGAAACAACTATAATTACCACAAAGCCAATGTTTATTGCACCCAGCAAACCATCTTCCGCACTAACCACCAAACCGAATATTTTACAAATTCAAGTATCAGCACTATCAGAAACTCCTGTGACAACAGTTTCAGCTACAAGTAATGAATTTCAGCCTTCAAGCTCCAAAGGCCATTCGTTATTATTGAAGCCAGCGAACAAATCATTGAATATATCTTCAAATAATGCATCTACACTAAAAATTCAGAGTGTAACTTCCCTTACAACTTCTGGAAGTAACCAATTAGTACTGACTAATATTCCCAAATCAACCGAAAAGGCGCCTAACGAAAATATGCCTGCTAACTTGGCACCAAAACTTCTAAAACCTTGGATCAATTCGAGTAGTTTTAAATCAAAAGCAGTAATCAATAAACTTCTGGAGGATGTTCCATTGTATTGTCAATTTAAATGTATGGGCCATGATTGTGCATTTGCAACAAATTCGTCACAACTTATGACGATACATTTAAAGCAGCACACTGATATGTTGGAATCACTAAATCAACCTGACGAAGCCTACAAAAATAGTTGGAGAGAATGTCCGTACTGCACTGATCGACAAGTAACCAACAAATTCCTTATTGACCATTTAATTCATGCACATGGAAAGGACATTTATCAGTGTCCATACTGTTTCTATAGGTCTTGCGTTGACCATAACATTATCGTGCACATCAACACATTCCATAAGAATCGTGAGAAAGCAGTTTTAGTGTGCTATGGTGAACAGCGAAGATTGTCAACAGAAATTAGTCAATTAGCCAAATTCCGCACCAATAATGTTCGACCGATAAAATGTTTTGGTAAGTAACTTTGAAAATTATTGTATTATATTTTCCTACTTCTATTTTACCTACAAAAAGAAAGCTTCTTCAAAATTAGAAAGTAATAAAGCTCTTGATATGAAAATGAAATATTCCAGTCCCTATCCGGGTATGAATGGAATATTTCATGTTCAATTTAGATCTGTATTCTTATTTAATTTTAAACGAGCTATGAAACAATTTAATAAATTTTTAACCCAGGGTTGTAGATGCTTGAAAAGATTTAAATTAATCATTAAATTATCTCATTTAAAAACTTACTTAAGATATTATTTCAATTATTTTTACAGAATGCTTGAAATCATTCTATATACTACGCAACTATGTGAAACATATTAAGGAGCACAATCCTCAAAGTAACGTGTATAGGTGTTTCTCTTGCTTTAGTAATGTGTTCAAACACCAAGCTGAGAAGCATCTGTTAGCTAAACATAATATTGCTGTGTATGAATGCATTTACTGCTTATTTGCAACAGAGCTAATGGATATGATGAGAATTCACATGGCTAATCGGCATCCTTCTTGTCTATCTTATATGTGTGTCCGTCTTTCACCAAATAAAAATTTCGTAAGTATTAGTAATTTTTACGAGTATAATATAATTGTTACTGTGTGATGTGATCATCGTCGTTATATAACTAAAGTCCTAATTTTTAATTTGATCATGGAGTAGAAGACTTTTACATTGTAGTTTTTGTCGCATCCAGGTCTTGTGGCTTTACGTGCTTGTAGCCTCCGGGGTTTATACTATCAGGGCCTCTGGCATTACAGTGAAAGAATTCAATTGTATATTTTGTTCCATTTTCTTAGTAACTAAATTAAACTAATAATATCAAGGCCAATAGGGAGGAAAACGATTTCAACTGTAGAAGTTTTTGGTCCCATTAAACACTTTCATCGCGTAAAAATCACAATACGACAAAAAGCATCCATGTCCTTTATAGCGAGCTTAGAAAAACTTTCTCAGCTTCTCAACGTATCGCGACAGGATGCATTCCTTAAAATCCTAATTATGAATCGATTCAGACATTTGTCCTTATATCAGTTATCGCATAACAGCGAGATGGTCTTTTACAAATACCTCAAAAAAGGGCTTTAAAAAAGCTCTCATTATAAGGGATACTCAAGTGGCTAGACAGGACATTGGATGTATGCGCGGTGATTTATCTGGGGACCAGTGATTGAGGCAGTTCTACTGGCGAGAATTGTACTTGCGAAGCCATTGTGTAGTTGTACAGTAAAAATGTCATGCCAAATATTATATGGACTACTTGCAACATTTGTCAGGTTAAAAAATTTCCCAATCTCCTCTTCCCTAAAATTACCTTCCGGCAATATTTTAAAAAACGAAAAGATAGAGGGTGTTCTTGGCCTCTTATTCTGTTCATAAGAGCTTCCAAACCACTGGTGAATGATTCGAGCTCCACAGAGGGTGGTAAATAAAACCCTGCCAGATTATAAATCTTTTTTTTCTTTCATTTTGACTACTAGTACTTCGTCTGGCGTACTCGAAGGTGGAGAGTACGATTTCTACATGCAAAATAGGCAGTGACTCAAAAGTCTACTCAGGCCATATTAAATGAGCACCCATGATTCATTCACAGAATACTCATTATACAATTAGAGTTATTAAGTCTTGAATGCTGTTAAAATAACGTTCTTGAAATTAAAATAACAGAAATGTTTAGTACTAATTAAAAAAAATCTTACCCACATTTTCATTAATATTTGCAGGATTCCACCGAAGAAACTTTGGAATCATCAACTGTTCTAGCGAATTTGGCAGAATCGGTTGATGAAAAGCTGCTAAGACGATGCCCGTACAGCATAAGCCAATTGAACCACATGAATCCGGCAATAAATGCCCCGGATGTTGATTCCACAACAAATGTAACTTCACTTGTATGCCAGAAGTCTAAAGATCTCGAAATAGCATCTGTTCAGTCAATTTCAACAGAGTTTTTCGAAAATCTGGAGAGTAATTCACAAGTACGTACTCCTGACACTGGAAAGATCAACGAGACTCAAGTGATCTCGGAACCTGCTCCATCATTGCAAACGTCACCTGCAATTGAATTTCAAACAACGACAGAAGAATTATCAGCACCATCTGAATCAGATATAGCAACCCGAGAAAAGACTTACATTCGGATTTTGGAGGCAGCTAAAGAAATGGTTCAAAGCACAGGTTTTGAGGGGAAAGAATTATATAAATGTGCTGAGTGCTCGTGCCCTCCAGCTCTTAATACAGCTGTGGCTTTCCATATCCACATGCATGATCACATCGATGCCGGTAAAACTGATCTCAAATGCTTCCATTGCACCTACTCTACGAAAAATCTACTAGCCTTAAAAAACCATCTGAAAGCTCATTGCGTTCATAGATACTTTTGCTACTTCTGCAATTACACTGGTCCCACATCCTATAATTTAATAAAACACATTAGTGATTCACACTCAAAGACTGGTATGGTTACGTATCCTTTAATATTCGGGCAAACAAACAAGAGCAAAGATTTCTTCGTAATCTGCCCTAAGAATATTAAACAAATCGAAATTATTCAGTTTGGTGAAAGAATGGTGAGAGCTTGGGAAAGAAAGAAGGCGTTGACAAAGAAATATTTCACCCCAGACGAAGTGGATCTTCTGCCCCGTCAGGCTATTTTCTTTAATGAAGTACATTGTCAGGTGTGTGATTACCGCACAAAGGTGCGTACAAACATGTTCCGACATCTTCAGTTCCACAAACAAGAAGTCAAAGTAGCTACAGTTGATCCAGTCAATCCAGTTCCATGTCTCAATTCAAACGAGCGACATTTTGATAAGATGGTAAATCTCGCTTGTAGTTCAAATATAAACAAGGATGGCCGGAACGCTGGCGGCAAAGATGAAATGAAAATACCAGACTTTGTGCCTGGAATAAAACGGTATGTTTGCGGTGTGCCTGGGTGCACTTATTTGACAATTTCAGAAAATATGATGAAATGGCACTTGAGTGCACTGCATTCGAATGAAAAAATCTATATATGTCCTCATTGTTCGGCTGAGGTGTGCAAGAAGAACATTTGCGCAGAGCGGATTCTTAACCATTTAAAATACCACGATTCCAAATTATTCCTTTGCAGTGTTTGCAGTTATATACATCATCAAAAGCACATAGTAGAGAGACATATTAACGAAAAACATCCAACGGGAGCTTGTTCCATTATTTCGTACGAACGAGATGGTACCGATACAATAAAAACTACTGAGCCAGTTGTTGGGCGCAAGAATGTCACTCCAAGTGCGCCTCCTACACCCGTAGCAAAAGAAGATGAAATGAAATGGGAATGTGGATTGTGCAAGACGAGGAGGCCTACATACAATCAAATGGTGTGCCACATGAATCGTGCACATGAAGTTAAAAATAGATATCAGTGTGTCCATTGCGATTTCGGTGGGGCACAAGTATCTAATATTGTGGTACATGTCGCCGAAAAGCATCCAACCAAAGTGAAAGAAGCACGATGCATGTTTTATAAAGTTAATGAAAATCCTGCTGAACAACAGTTGCAAGATCACACAACACCCATTTGGACTAGGGATCCATGTCGAGTGAAAAACATTCGTGGAATTTTGATGGAAGATGAGGAGGAATCACAGAGAAATCTGGCCACTGGTAGTGCATACGAAGAAGAGGATGAGGAGGAATCAATTCCTGCCTCTGTGAATAAAATCTCGAAATCAAATGAGAGTAACAAGAGTGCACTCAGTACGCCTAGTGTGAAAAATCCGACTGCTGTATCTAAGGTACCGAAAACTTATGGTGGTCCCAAAAAAACAGATTCTCATTTTAGTTGCGAGGAGTGTTCATATTACACGAAAACCGCAAGCGAGCTACAGCTGCATATGAAGACAAATGACCACAAATCCCTAGCTTCTGAGACAGATAACTTCATCTTTTGTTGTTATCACTGTATGCACAAAGTGAACACAATTCTAGGTGTCAGGAAACACTGGGCTTTGAAGCATCAAGTCTTGAAAAAGGATCGTACTGATCCACTGTCTATGAAGGAGCTTCCATTTTGGTTTAAACTATTCCCCCAAGTTAGCTGTGCGCGATGTTCATATAAGAATGAAATACAAACTGTATTAAGGCATCACCAACACCAACATTCCGGCACACGTATCGCAATATCAAGTTCCGATGATACTACTAAGTGCAGTCAATGCTCCTACGTATACAAAGATTGTGAAGATTTAGGGCAACATTTCTTAAGCCAACACCCAAGAATAACGTCATCCCGTATTTCGCTTACAGACGACGCAATAGAAAAAATTCTCAAACAAGGGCTCACGCAAAAATTCACAAAATGTCTCAAGTGCAATTGTGTTCCTGTAGCGAACGAGAGTTTTAATGACCACCAGAACAGATGTCATGCCTTTACAGTGCCGACATACGAATTTATCCAAGGTGAGGTACTTTACCTCTGCACTCAGTGCTACTTTGTCTCAGACGAGGAAACTACTCTGCGGCATATGTACACTCATCCATTCAACTGTACTTACAAGTGCTTTTCTTGCGATGCTAAACACAAAATTTTTGCTGATTTCGTTGAACACCTGCAGAAGGCACACAAAACTGCACCCAACCAATCTACAATTTCAAAGTGCATTGATAATAAGATAAAGCAGCTTAATGAAGTTCGGGTTCTCTTACCCAATGGACTGGTACTGGAAAAAAGCCAGCTGACTGGAACAAAATACGGAGACACCTCTTTAATTACAAGAGTGGCGAGAGAGGAGTTTGCAGCGTACCTGAAACCCACTAAAACAAGTGCTGATGAATCGGAAAGCGCGTACAATTCAGAAGCAGAATCTGTAAACTCTTCTAAAACTGTTAATAGTCGTTCAGGTCACGCAAAGAAAAAACGGCGGGTAAGTGGTGGACGAGGCTTCGCTACTATTGATAAGTTTGACGATGATGAAGAGTGGAAGCCTAAAAAGAAACTGAAAGATCTTTTCAGTAGTCAATATGAGGAAATTAAGGAGCTCCCGAAGGAGGAGAAAGAAGAGAAAGCTCCAATCAAAACTGAAGACAAAAAGCCAGTAAAGGTTGATTTATCAAAAATTTACACTACAATGACAATTGGGGGCAGTGAAGTTCCCATCTCTTGTGATCGTTTTGCAAAACTAGTTAAGATAAGAACTTGTGTTAAGTTGGAAAGAATTGACATTTCAAAGTACTTGAAAGACGACTCTAGCATGTCATCCGTAAAGAGAAAATCCAGGACTGCCAAACAGGAACCAAGCAAAAAACTGAAAACTTCGTAAAAATTATGTGGGTTTGTTTTAAAAACCTCAGCCATTGAAGGGATAATAAGTTTTGTCTTGAATTGCTCTAAGTAGCCTTAAGTGTTACGAGAAAACGTCAAATTTAAATTTAGTTTAGCTTTAAGAATTTTTCATTTTATAGCAGATAAGCGCTCTATGAATGTGCACAGTATTGGGTACTGCTGCTGACTGCTATTGTTAAGACGCTGATGTTTCTGATGAACTGGTTTCCTTTTTATGTTTCGTTTTGACTTTTGTTGTAAAATTTCAACTGTAAAAATGAATTTATCTAGATCGTCAGTTGTGCAACAGATTTTCTTTTTTTATGTATATATATAGAATGTAAATAACTTTGTTATACGTCCTGTAAAGGTACTCCAATAAATTAATGTACATTTCATTAAAATTTGAAGTTTTCAATCTGATTAAACCCTCCCATACTTTCTGGAAGTATTTGTAATTTCTGTACAACAATGGACAATTGTGTTCCCCTAATGGTCTCATAAGTAAAAATCCAAAGATTCGAATCGGGCGATCTCGGAGGCTACGAAATCGGGCTTTCACATTCAAACAAACGGGGAACCGTAACATTGGTCTCGACAATCACGGACTATGCAAGAATAATGTGTAGGAGGAACCTGTGGACATCACTTGTTACACGTCGAAATATAGTGCGCGTATATTGTCGCCGGTTAGGGTGGAGAAAGAGATGGTTCGTCACTTCTTGGGAAGGTGGAATACAATTTTTATTGGGCGCCACGTGGCTTTGTGCCTTCGCCGAGTCCACGAACTCCCGGATTGAAACACGAATCACTCGTCTGCACTTAAATTTATAAAAGAATTCCGACTTAATGTAAGAGAAGTAAAAGGAAAAAAAACATGGCCAAAAAAAAAATCCGATTAAAAAAAAAATCTAAACTAAGGCAACTCACCGTTCAATAATTTCACACACAAACTCACCGTTCAATAATTTCACACACGAAAAAAAAGAAATGAGGAAAATAAAATGACTTTAAGACTCAAAAAAGAAAAAAAAAACGATAGAGAATACTCATCTTTACTTCCATGCAATAATTCTCCCTTTCCCGATGTCCTTCCTTTCCCTCGACAACTTCTGTAACTTTTTCTTCCTTTTTTTTTTGTTAATATTTTCGCAAACTGTACGCGCTGCTTCCTTAAGAACTCCCTTTCGGACTGCCTGCTTCCACCATACCAAAACATTTCTTTTATTTGCTTTTGCTCCGTATTCAATATTTCCTCCGTAGATTCGAGGAAAAATTTTCCACTTTTGGCAGGTTTTGACGTATATTTATGTAGACTTTCTACGGATTTTTAAAATTTTCCACTAAAATATTCTACAGTCAGCGTAGATTCCCGTGATGTAGCTCAATTTTTCATTAAAATTCGTTTTCTTTGTGCATTTTTGGAAAATATCTGACCCTTTGAAAGCTTCTTTCTCGGATTAGATTTTTGTATTTTGTTGAAGTTCTGGAGCTATTTTGTATTATGTGGGGTCGTCTTGGATTGCAGTCAATCCCGTATCTTTCGCCAAATCAATTCAAAACTATAAATTTTCCTTATTTTATAAAAAAAAACCTTTAATATTAACTTATATTGCTCTGATTTTCATCCTACGGCAGTCCAGATTCTGTAGTTTAACAACGGCATCAACTGTATTCTCATTTAACTTGAGCTTCTTCCGCAATCCAGCCTGGAGTTATGCTGGTTTTATTATCGAAGTCATCGTTCCCTTCAGGATGTAGCAAAGTGTGAAAGCAAAGTAGAAAATCTGCCCTTAGTAACTCATCTAATTCTCCTATGGCATTCTTGCATTCGTCACGATCCTCTTCTTTAGGACTCATGCTTTTGACTCTGCACTTCACGAGCCCTTCCAGCTAAAACTCATCTTTTGTTTTATTTTAAATATTGATTCATGACATTTTTATGTAAAAATAATTTCATATAAATGATCGCCTCTGGAATTTTTTAAAAATTCGATTCTAGAACACCAATTTTTGGTCTCTTTTTCACATAACTCAGCATTTATTTCACCAATAACATGAATAATGTTAGTTTTGAAGTCATTGGCTGTTTGTGATTTATTGGAATTGGAGTCAACCCCCCAAAAAAAGTCCAATGGAATTATATCGCATGATCTTGGTGGCCAGGTCACATCTGTATTTCTTTAGATCACACGGTCACCGAGCTTTTCTCTCAATAAATTGATTGTGTCCCGAGATGTATGGTATGTTGGATCATCTTGTCGAAACCATATGTCGTCCAGATCAAAATCATTCAATTTATGCCAGAAAAAATTAGTACATAATAAATTATGTTTCTATAGAGTTCTCTACTGAGAGTAGCCACATTGCCATTTTCGTTTTCAAAAAATTACGGTCCAATTATACCTCCAGACCGTAAACCAGATCGGACTGTTATTTTTTATGGATGTAAAGGTGTTTAAAGAAAAGTATGTGAGTTTTCTTCACTCCACCTGTGATAAGTGATTTGGAGCTCAACGTAAATAAGTGTGAGGTAATGTCGTTCTTTAGAGGCTGCGCTCCTTTTATGTTTAACTACACTTTTTCCAGCAATCGTATCCCACGCGTGCAGTTTTGTCATTTTGGACTCAAAATTGGATTTTATCTCTCATATTAACCATACTGTCTGTAGAAGTAACTCCATGCTGGGTTTTGTTAAGAGATGGTCCAAGGAGTTTTCTGACCTTCAGGTTGCACTAACTTTGTATAACACGTTCGTGAGACCTCTGCTTGAATATGCATCTCAGGTCTGAAACCCCTTCTATGCTATTCACATTAGTCGTATAGAGTCTGTTCAGCGTAACTTCCTTAGAATTGCACTCAGGAATCTTCCTTGGAATGACCCCGGATTCTTCCACCTTATCATGAGCGCCTTAGGTATCCCTTAGAAAGGCGACGTAAAATTGCTGACATTGTTTTTGTTCATCAATTTTAATATTGACTCTCCGGACCTCCGGGAGAGTTAGTGTTCATAATTTAAGGGGTGCCCCTCTCTTACGTGTAAACCCTTCGAGGACTAACTATTATTAGGTCTGTTTAATGAGGCTAACCGGATTTTTCCTGAAGACTTCGGTCAACTTTCTGTGTTCAATAACGCTACGAATTCGACCGAAGTTTCCCAGGCATGTGTTCATTGACGGCTGCCAGATTTAGTCTCGGTCAGTCTCGGTCAACTTTTCTTGCCCAAGCTCTAGACTTAAGGCAAACTCAGGAGAAGTGTCATTCGTGGAAGTGACAGCCCAAGTTGTCCAGACGAGCTTGGGCGGCTTTGACAGTTTTCCTGAGATTGAACGAAGTTTTCTCGGTTAATCTGGGGCAGTGTCTCATTAAACAGACCTATTATTAGCCCATTAATCGCATGTGCCAATTGACAATCGACAGTTATAATTGTATTATGGAGCATTTCGATTTGAGTGTCTGTAACCATGTCTTAAAGTCTCGTCTTTCTTCCTGGTTCCTGGTATGCTTGCCAGTTTCTTTTACACTAAATGGATCTGTTTCAATTTGCTCTAAAGCAAAATTTCTAGGCAATAAATGGTCATTTGGTTTAAATTTTTCGGTCAACTGAATTTTATACACCTTAATTTACCACAAATTAGACGGTGTGAAATGTGTTTAAAAATTCCCCATTCAACGGTCTTAAAATATATTCTCTGCAATTGTAGTAATATTTCGTCAATCAATCTCAATTCACAACCCTAAATTAGAAATTCTCACGGCTACAACCGTTTTGTGCACAGTCACTTAATTTTCAAAAGCTTTAAATATTATCCTTAAAATACGAATACCCGTTTACATTGAAAATTGATCCTTTAAGCACATCAAGTGCTCACGTAAAATTCACAGGATAAAAAGAGGGCACTAAATAGAGCTACACCCACCACCATATTAATTTTTCATCCATGCGTCGTCACCCGTCCTTTGTCTTTTGTTTCGCAAAAAATGTCTGGAACATTCAAGCACCAGGAGCCCATCAGGGGTTCATCGTCCTTTTTACCGGCACAACCAGTCTGAGGCAAAATGTTCGAACTCAAGTATACATCTGGATCTGAGACCACTTCCTTCGGGATTAACCGAAAAAGCTGAAGCACGAGCACGTGATGGCATCGATCCTGAGCGCCTGGTACTCAGAAGATATTCTACTGCCTGAAGTGTACACGTGCCGCACTGATTTGGGAGCTGATGAAGCCAGTAGTAGTAGTAGAAAAGTATGTGAATTCCCGTAGTGAACAGCAGTCCAATCGATGATGCCTTGCAACAATCGAGGACCAGATGTGGCCAGCAAATGCCATTTTCAAAGTTTCCAAAGGGCCAAAAGCCACTCCACAAAATCGATATATGCCTTCAGGGGGAAGAGCGATGAATGGAGGAAGATTGATTTTAATTGTGTAGTTTGGTGGCACTTTATGAGACAGCCGCCAATTAGAGTCATAAATCAATTCATGAAATTCAGCAGGATCCCATGACTACCAGGAGGTAAAAGCGAATGCTGGTTCTGCTGAGCAACTCCTTGACGAAGGGAAGCAAATATCTTTCCCTCAACAGAGGAGCCCCGATGAAATGAATCCTTGCCACGAAAACGCGTATGCGAGATTTCAAGGATTTATCTGGTCATTGGCAAGCACACGTGGGTGGCGAACGGCAGTTGATTGAACTCAAGGAAAGATGTTCCTTAGATTGCGAATGACGTAGACGTAAGAATACATCTAATGCTCTGGGAAGATTTGCCGGAAGTATCTTCTTCCTTGTGCGTCTGTGACGTTCTTTGCCCGAAAATAATCAATTGATTCCTGGGCTCCTATTACTTTGGATATTTGTTTTCATTACCAAGGCCAAAAACGAAAAACGGTTGGTTGGGTCGGACGCATGCTGCTGCTGGTCGGATGTTTACAAATTTATCAATTTTCCTCTAAGGAAATTAGGTAATATATCCGAACCGAACAATATATGTACAGGAGTCTGATTAAAATTGAAAAATGTCCTTGAAATTTGGGAATAGGAACATAAATGTTTTGTTCTGTGAGTTGAAGATATGTTTGCCTTATCGCTAGAAACTGTTGTGAAAGAAAAGTATTTGTGATATGAAAGCTGTGGCGTTTTAAAGCAAAAAGAAGCTATTTTTAGAATTTATTTTCTTAAACACGTTAAACACTATTTCGATGCCTGGAGACCGACACTAAGCTTTCTGTTTAGGCTGTTGAAATGAGTGATTTATGTTCACAAATTCGGTTCTGGGTTTAACGTTGTATTAGAAGTCTTTGGATTGATAAAATAATCAT
>QYTT01078225.1:4039-17667 GCA_006980735.1 Dasypogon diadema | reverse complement strand
GCATGCCCTTTCTATTTTTTCTGTCTCTATGTATTCACCTAGCAGGAAACTTTCTATTCATGTAGAGATTTTTCAATTGTTTTTGAAGTATATCTGCATTTCCCCACATTTCACGAGAATTAGACCCGAATCATATTCGAAACTGCAAGCGGCGAGAGGCAGGCATGATGAAGCTGGGAATTTAGTAGCTAACTAGAATGAGAACTGCAGGGCTCAAGCTGCAACATATTGTACCAACCTAAAAAACTTGTCTTGCTCACATCACACAAAAGTGAATTCTTTGTCATAATATTTATTATTTTTCTTTCATTTTCGCACTCAACGTTCCCGTCAACTGATCATTTCGATAATATATTTGTCAATCATGTGTTTCAACATGAAGTGTACCGCAGTGAATGTGATTCGCATCCAGCTTTTCCATATGCTATAATTTGAACTTGTAGCCTGAAGCTTGCCGCTTGTCGCCTGAAGCTTGCCGCTTGTCGCCTGAAGCTCTGAATTTAAATCGGTGTTATATTGGAAGGAAATAAAATGCACATTTATTACCAATATATGTAACATTGCAAGATTTACTTCTTACTACATCAATTGTAGTGACGAGGTACGACACCTGAAACGAAAGGGATTAGTGGAGCGGGGAGAGGAGTCATGAATACGAAATTACCTGCTAATTGTGCCGTCTAAATGTATTACTCACTATAAGAATAATGCTGCAAAGAAAGTTTCTGTAATTTCAGAGAACGCCGGTTGCGCTGGTTGTTGTAAAGTACATACCTTGTTTTGAAGTTGCTGCGTTAAGTTCGGGGGTATCTGGACACTGGCATTCTTTTTGTAAACCTCGCACCTTGGATAGCAAGCGGACTATAGTTAGGCTATACATATGCTATGCTATGGTTGGGTTATGGGACAACAGCAGAAAACAAAAATCTTATGACGGAATATGGTTATCCTTTGAACCTACTACTGCATATTATCTAAAAAGTGCGTACTTACCAAAGAATTCACTCGCTTATGAAAGTGGAAATTAGAAATTAGTAGTCGAGGAGTTCTCTACGATGACATCACTTTCACCTGGCACTCATTAGTTTTAAGATAGATTAGTTAGTTAGGTTGGAACAATTAGTTTTTAAAGGAGAGTGCACTTAGGAATAAGAGGAAGTTAGGGCTAGGATTATGAAAGAATATGCAAAATTGCAACCAATAACTATTTCACGATAAGATTTGCTAACTTTTAGGAAAGAACTTATCTGTAGCAGGGAGGCTTTTGCATCGACATCAGAGGACTAATTAATCTGAAATAAATGAATTATTCTTAAAAGACTCTCCCGTAAAGGCTTGGAAGACGTAACTTTCCTGATTGAAAAAACCCGAAGGGAATAGCACCTAACCTTACAGACATGAAATACAAAAGAAATTTATCACCTGTTCTTCATGTTGCCCAGGTGTATGCTCAACATAGTTGGACTGATTCTAACTTAAGACGCGAAGATATCAAGTTAAATGGCCCCAAAACAGTGCAACATTTCATTAAAAGTTTAGAGAAAATCAGCTGTCAAAAGGACCCCATTTTGCAAAAATTCTACCCCAAAACGAATTTTGGTCAATTTTTGGAGTAACCATAACGAAGCTAAGTACCTGAGGAATCCAATTTGGAGAAAAACAGATTTATTTTTAAAAATAGGAAAAAGGGAAAATTTTAATATTATTTCACAAACTGGAAACATTACGGGAATTCGGAAGGGAAATTCCAAATAAGGGGCAGAAATACTTAAAAGAAATCTCTTGGTAGGTAAAGGAGTCAGTCCAGTGTAGAAATTGTGAGAGGCAGAATTAACCGAGTAGGAAGTTGAGAAAGAAAAACGGGAGCAGACCGATCAAGGAGGATCTTTCAAGAGGGAAAGATAAGTGGAGTTTTCTTTTTAATTTATTTTGGTATTTTGTACTTTTTTTATTTCAGTGGACTGCCTGCCTTTTTCCTTTTTTTCTTGTATTTCTTTTATCCCTTCTATTTCTTTTATTAAGTTTTGGATTGCTTTTTTTGGATCTTTTTTTTGGGATATAGAACTCTTGTTAAGTTGTATTTCGCCTTATTTCACCCTAAGCAATATAACTTGCCGAGATAAATACTATTTCAAAATACTAAGAACAAGGAGTTTTTTAAAGATTAAATAATAGGTTTTTCAGAGCTGAGGAAATTGGACGGATATTTGGTTTTTAAAAACTAGAATAATATTAATAATTCGATATCGTTAAGGAATGAAATCAATTTTGTAAGCTGCAAACATTACGTATATACAAGTTTTCAACACAGTCTGATAACTTCATCGAGGAGGCCTTTATTTAATTAAATTAAATCTTTTCTTGAAGTCCTCAATCCCCGACATATACTACACTTCCATGCATTAGATTGGATTGGGATTAAATTTTCGTTAAGACCATAATCTCTGTTTACATAAGAGCATTTATTCGGATTCAATCCCATCTGTTTCCATGAATATCTAAGTATTATTTTGACAGACGATAATTTGCGTCCAGCTGTTTTCATAAAGTTAAAATGTGATAATCGCCCAACAAGAGAAAAGTCTTGCGGCGGTATATCCGTTGGGTGGGTGTAATCACTAAGGTGTTAAGCCGTAGTGAAATGTTGTACAAAGTCAGAACAGCCACAAGGTTTAACTCCATAGGTGGAGCATCCAAGAAAGGTGCAAGAGAACAGCTGAACAGCGTTAACTCCCAATCAAAACTGTTTGGTGTCCTTACTAACACTCTTCGTTTATTTCAATAATCCTCGCTTATTTATATTAATCTAAACCTATGCATAATCAATAACAATTACCTGATTTAAAAAAGCTTATGCCTGATTCAGCAAATCCGTACCTTGCCGGCTAATTGCTGGGCTAAAGGAGGTGTACATGCATGTAACCCCATCCATACCGCGCCGTTCACAAGTGGATGTACATGCATAAACGCTGGGCTTGCATTCTGGCTAGAGTGAATGAATTGCGTTAAATTGTGTCACCGACCATTTGTAACTTCTCATGTTTACTTTTGAGAACTTTAATGAATGGATGGTGTCATTGACCATTCGCAATCTATAATGCTTACGTTTTCTTGAATTTACCTTCTGGATTCTAGTATCTCCGTATTATTACGTATTATTATGAGTAATATGCCCCAGGCCCGGACGGGATACCAGCGAAGGCTCTAAAATGCGCTCATCGTGCGTGCCCTGAGCTCCTGCTCACGATGTACAATGCGTGCCTAGGGGCCGGAGTCTCCCGCTCCCGCTGGAAGATAGCACGACTGATGCTGATAAGCAAAGAGAAGGGCAAGACAACTGCACCGTCGTCGCATCGCCCCCTTTGTGTGCTGGACACGGCGGGTAAGGTCCTGGAAAAGTTGCTGCAACCCCGCCTGCTTTCGGCGATGCAGGCGGCCGGCGGCCTCTCCGAACGACAATATGGATTCCCGCACGGACGGTCCACTGCAGGCGCGTTGCAAGAGATGGTCGTCGTAGTGAGCCGGGCGGAGGAGGGGGGCCTCTCGACGGCTGGTCACTCTCGACGTCAGAAATGCGTTTAACTCCGCCAGGTGGGTTGATATGCTGGAGGCGCTCGGGACGACGTTCAAAGTCCCCGAATACCTTGTCCGCATAGTCCGAGACTACCTGGACGATCGATCCCTAGTCTATGACATCATGGAGGGACGGCCGGAGAGAGTTGTCACTGCGGGGGTGGCAAAGGGATCCATACTGGGACCTGACCTGTGGAATTCGGCCTATAACAGCCTCCTGCGGTTAGATATCCCGGATGAGACGCGACTGGTGGGGTATGCAGACGACGTCGCCGTATTAATAACGCACGGTTGGGCTGGGACAACTCAAGCTCAACCAGGTGATGAGGAGGGTGAAAGCATGGATGGCTGATTACGGTTTGTCGCTGGCCGTGGCCAAGACGAAGATAGTGATCCTCACGAAAAGGAGGATCAGTACTGTCCTGCCCATGGACGTGGGCGGGGAGTAGGTGCTGACGAAGCCGACAGCTAAGTATTTGGGAGTGATGATTGACCCCAAACTCAACTTCGGGGAGCAGATCCGGTGTGCAGCGTACAAAGCGGCAGGACAGCTTGCTTGCTTGAGCAGGATTATGGCGGATACCAACTGCTCAAAGTCGAGCAAGCGACGCCTATTCATGGACACAACGCAGTCTATACTGCTATATGGAGCCGAGATATGGGGTGACCAGATGAAGGTAGAGGTGCACAGGAAGCACTTGGCCTCCCTGCAAAGACGGGCGTGCCCTTAGAGTGGCTAGCACATATCGCACGGTCTCGGAGCCGGCAGTCCTGATCATCGCGGGAGTTATTCCAATTGGACTCCTAGCGATGAAAGAAAGGCCATCTACATAAGGAAAAATGAGATAGGACGGAGGCAGGCCAGTAGAGAGGAACGGTCCCACACGATGAGTAGATGGCAAGAGATGTGGGACAGTGATGATAGGGGACGATGGACTGCTAGATTGCTGCCGCGAATTGAACCATGGCTCGACAGAAGGCACGACGAGGTGAACTACTATTCCACGCAGTTCCTAAGCGGACACGGGTGCTTTCGGCACTACCTCCATAAGGTTGGCAGGGCTGACTCACCGGAGTGCCCGTATTACGGAGATGGTAGGGATGACGCTGAGCATACGCTGTTTGCATGCGCCCGTTGGGAGGACAGAAGAGCAGTTGTGGGGCTTATGCTGGAGAGCGAGAGCCATTATGGGCTAGTGGCCAGGTTCGTGGAGGATACTATCCGCGCGAAGAAGCAGGAGGCCGCAAGAAGCGCACCAGTGGGCAGCTATATATGGGACCCAACCCGAAGTAATGTGGAAAACGGTTCCGGGCTGGTGTTCTTGGTGTGGGAGGGAGGGGTTTTAATCGGTAGTCCAGCTAGGGTTTGGTTGGGAGTCCGACACTACCCGAGGTGAGTGTCCGTAAACGGATTTTCCCCTCCAAAAAAAAGAGTAATATGAAATGGTTGAATCAGGCATATCACAAAAAATAAAAAATAAAGCAAAAATTTGAAAATTTATGTTCAGATTATTACAAAGGGATGGAAAACTTATTAAAGGTAAACAGAAAACTTCAAAATACTCTTCCGATATTGCTTACCGTCATTTTTACTAGAGAATAAAGTTGACAGAAGCCTGTAAAATTCGGCAAGTTTCGTTGATTACTCGGTGTTAAACCGGATTCAATATCTGTTTCCATGGGCTCTAATTCGGACTCAACTCGAATTGAATCCTACATGGAAACAAACAGTGAGATGAAATAAATATGGAGAAAGCATGCCATTGAAATGTCCAACTCAAAAGTGGCACAAATTTTATACATGCCTCATACTTTCTCTGTCGCCCTCAAATTTTCTATATACGACAATGTGTAAAAAATGGTTGGCGATATGAAAAATATAGGGTCCTTTACATACTCAAGATAGCGCGAAAATTTGAATTCGAATTCCGTCATAATAAAAAAAAGTGCAAAAACTGGAGATTTTCTGAGGTATGTTGACGGAAATAGATAAATGAGGTATTCTTAAGTGATGATTCGTTTTTGAGACGACAAAACTTAAACTCAAAATATGGAACTGAACTAAAATTTCTTCCATATGTGCTGCCTAAAAATTGTTTCAAATTTTAAATTTGACACTCCGTCCATTTATATTAAAATAAAACGTCAGTGGTGAAAACGAAATAATAGTTTATAGTTTTTTCAATCAAAGTTGCCTTCTAAATAATTAGTACAATCTTTCAATTTATGCCATATTTTCGAACTTATTACAATTTTATAAAGCAAAAAAATTTATCAGCAGAATACTTGAGAATTTGAGGAGTGAAATTATTTAGATGACAAATTACTTCAAGTGCCTTAGAAAACTTTCTCTCTATCTCGTTGTAATTCCAAGTTATACACTACTCCCTAATCGATTTTTCGTGGTTAAAACATTAAACTTTATACAGCTTGGTCTATAGATATGCTGAACACACGAAATTGCCGGGACACGGTTTCACTTGAGTACAGGATTTGAATTTATCTTTCTATAAAATTACAGAAATTAATCATTCGTTTTTGAACTCCCTCCTTGTTTTGAATGAATTATACTCTAAATTTGCTAAGATGCCATTTGCATGGGACGTGATTCTTGTCGTATGCCACAGATAATTTATAATAAAATAAAATTGAAATTAGAAAGGTGCGATGCAGTACCATTACCTGTAGTAATGTAGGGATTTATAGGATTAAGAATAACAACATCGTTTAAAATAGTTAACATGCGTTCAAAACTTCACTTACGCAAAACATATCTGTTAAGTTATTATCTAAATGCATGGGACCATGCTGCAATGCATATTTTTATACACTTAAAAAATAAACCGGCCCACATTTTATTGCTTTAAGAGAACACATTTTGAAAACAAATATTTGCAGAGTATGATATATCAACGACAGTCTGAATTTCGTTGGGATAACTAATCTTTGTCGGGATATAATACAATTTTCTTCTAAGCTTAGTTCGTTCTTATAACACAAAAATAGGCTAAAAGAGGTTCTGGGATGTGCTTGGGCCAATGTCTCTTTAAATAAATTTTAACCTTCTGTAAAATTTTTTCGCGGGGAGTATACGCCTTTATTTCTTCGAAGTTTACAGGTAATTCGTCAGAGAAATTCAAGAAATTAATTACCTTGTCCTCATCCTTACAATTATCAGTTTTCGGCAGGGGGAGGCGAGATAAGGCGTCGGCGTGTACCATACAGTTCGGCTGCCGCCACCGCAGGCGTGCTTTTCGAGGGATTAAAGATTTCTGTGAGGGCTTGATTATCTGCTTGTGCCCATAGATATACTTGTGAAAATATTACATCGCGAAAACAATAGCGTACGCTTCCCTACGCAATTGACTCCAATTAGATTGTGCCTAGTAAGGGATATCTTGATACAAACTTAACCTGTTTTCGACTCCGTTTACAAGGTGACTAAGGACGGTACCAATCCCATACGGGCTGGCATCGGTCGCTATTACAATTGATTTCCTTGGATCACACAATTTTAACACTGCATTGGTTTTTATAAGCCCTTTGCTTTTCTCGAAACAGCATCTTTCTGTTTCTGTCCACTTAAATTTTACATCTTTTTTTTAATGGGTCGTAGAGCACTTCTCAATTAAAAGCACAATTTGGAATAAACTGCGAATAATAATTAAAAAGACCTAGTTACGACTCGTGGTCCCGGTGCATTTTCTATCGCTTCGAGTTTCTCCTCCGCGAGGCTAATTTTCCCTTCCTTTAGTATGTGACCCAAATATTTGACTTCTGGCACCAGAATCTTGCACTTATCTAAGTTAATTCCGACCTTGTGTTTGGCTAGTCGTTCCAAAACTTCCATCAACCGTTCATAACATTGTTCGTAAGATTCTCCACCATGACATGTAATAAACTATAAGGGCTTTTTCGTAAGAAACTAGCGAAAAATTTTAAAATACCTATGACGTGAAGCCCGTCTAGTTACTTTAACTATTTTATGTTACCGGAATTTTTATGTGATGCGGTCGTGTAACATAACATAGAATTTTATGATTACAATATGAATTTTGTGTCACATGATATAAAATAACATAAAACTTTTGTCTAGATAGCACCCAATATCTATTGTCGACATTGTTTACATAGATTACATTGTCTACGTGGAATATTGTGACGTAGACTACGCCATTATTTACGCGTCGACAATGGAGTAATTAACGTTATGTAGACAATTTACCCATCACTGGTCATTGCTGGAATGGCCCTCAAAAGTCAGAGATGTAGGGTAATTATCAATCTTTCTCTTAATATCGACAAATTTGTAAAAGTTGCGTGGATCACTATATATACTATATCACGGATATCAATAATATACTCCTCATAGAGAGCGGTCGATCGTCGATGCACCTATGCGACGAGAAACGAATATTACGTTAGCATTCACAGAATGAGTATTGTATTTTATGATGTGATCCAATATCCAATCCAATAGTTGTCTTCAACTTGACTCAATGTTTGAGTCGAATTGAATGCAAGTTAATAAATTTTGTGATCCTCTTGCTCATAAAATAATCTTGAGTGGACTTGGATGTCTTTTGTTCCATAACTTTTCATATTTTTCCACAAAATTACAAGTGACACGCTCACGTCGATTAACTATCACTTCTATATCACTCTTCAGACTAAACCGATAATCCGAAAATGTCTCTTTATACATCTTTTCTTCTTTTTGGATAGCAATTTATCATGAGGCAGACTGATATTTTCATAACAAATAACAGTTACTTTGAAGAAGTCAGGTGCGGTTATAATTTTATTGCATTAAATTGTTTTTCGACTCTAAAATTTAAACTAAGTGGTGTCCTAATCTTTTTTTTTAATAATTAACGATAAATTTTTTATTAATTCAGAATAGATCTTAAAGAAAAGATAAACAAATCTAAACAGCATTAGTTCAAGACATTTAAGAAGGCTTGCTAAAATAGAAAAATAAAAGCTTACGGGGTCTTCCTCTATGAAAGATGTCTTAAGCGACTCAATACAATTATGTTCAGATTCACATTCCATTAACAGAAGTTCCACTTTACATGCAAATCTTTCATCTTCAACAAATCCAGTTTTACCTGCAATACAGTGCTACGTACTCTCCAAAAACGTAGCGGGCTAGCTCAGTAGATGAGCTGGGTTCCAATCTGAAAAATGATAGACACACAAAAAAAAATGGGCGCCACGTGATCATTCGCATTTGCAAGATAGATCACGAAACCTGTATATTTCAGCAACCAAAAGGAAAACCACTGCTTTTTTATTAATAACTAGCTTTTGCCCGCGACTTCGTCTGCGTGGAATAGTTACTTTGGGCAGTCTTTTTTATTTTTAGAATACTAATACAAACTAAATAATGCAAATACGAATACAAACTAACTAACAAATTGCTGTGATTTACTGTAAATATCTTATTTTAACACATTTGTATAAACTACGTTTTTTGTTTTTCCATCCTTCGAGTTCTGCTAGAACTACGCCCTAGATTAGATTCGCGTTTGATATCAGAAGCGTCGAAATAATAAAAATAAGCAAAACACCTATCAAAAAACCGGAAGAACTTCATATTAAACAAAACTACTGTATTTTACTGAAGAACATTAAGAAAGCAAGAAATCCTGTAAACAAATCGAAATCGTTGCAGCGCAAAATTTTAATATTCACATGCATGCGGCACACTCGTCTGCCCTCACGTATCTGCCCGTTCGGGTAGCCACACTTAGTGATGCTTCTTCACTACGCTGCGCCACAGCTGCCGCGCACATTGTGTATGCCGCATGACGAGTCCCGCGCTCGCGACGCGTATATGTTTAGACAGCAAATGTTTAAGTATTCTGTTTTTCCACACATGCCTCGGGTGCATTTCCTTAACATGTATATCTCTCCGATAAAAATAGTAAGCATAGATAGATTTGTTTGGACTCCCATACAAACTTTCATCCCCTATTTCACCTCTTCGCGGCAAAAGGTATCCTATGTCCTTCTCCAAGCTCTAATCTATCTCTGTACCAAATTTCATCAAAATCGGTTCAGCGGTTTAGGCGTGAAAGCGTAACAGACAGACAGAGTTACTTTCGCATTTATAATATTAGTATGGATAGTATGGATTATTCATTAATCAATTTAAGGAAAAAGTAACACCAGTATCACCTAGAAAATTTTAGCCGCCATCAACCAGCCACATCCAAACATCACACAAAATAGGCTATAAATTATACTATGACAGATACTTATCTTGTATAGAATTCGATCTACCTTACACGTGCTTAATCCCACAATACTGCAATTTTAATCTCCTGTGACGACCAAGCCCCTTTTAATGATTCCTCTACCTTTTACGTCCTTTTCCTCAGATTTTCCACTCGCATTACTATTAATTGTCGTTATTTATTCAACTGTATATTTTATTCAACTCACTTCCACTTAGCTTTAGTCCTTTTCACTTTTCGAAAGAGTCTGAGTCTAAGTTTATCAGCTTTCTTTTGGGAAAACTGATCTGCTTCGCTTGATGGTCCAATCAAAAGAGAGCTACCAAGATCAACGTTTCTACTTCTTTTTTTAATTCGCGCCAGCGCCAATGTGTCGTACGCCCGCTTTTGACTCGGACTGTCTTGAGGTGCCTCAACGTTTGGCGCGGCGATTTAATCCGAAAATTTGAATGTTCATTTGTTTAAAGTTCTTTTGTTGTTACACTCATCGATCTTTGCACAGAAGATGATTTTATGAAAATGTCTTTTATTTTAATAAAGTATCATAAATCACTCTTGTCCTTATTTTATTTTGGGTTATTTTGTACACTTCGAAGAGGCTTGGTCTGTTAGCGATTTTTGCTCCTTATCAAAATTGAAATTAATATTCTTACACGGGAAGAAAGGTGGGAAGAAAGATGCTTTTCTGTTTTCAGTTTACTTTAGAATTGTTGTAGTGGCTAGTTAACTCGACTGGAACAAGTTAGTTACAATTTCATTCAAATTCGCACTACTATAGGGTACGTATATTGTCTTAAGTAAGCTAGCTTAAAGTTAAGTTTTTTCTTTACTAGGAAGGCTTCGTTCTAAATATAGCATGAGCAGTCGTGTAGGCTTACCGATGCTGTTATCACCGATATTCCTACCAGCTCTGATGAGAACCCACAACAACTGCTTTCCTCAATTTCGAATAAGATTAGCCACAACTTTCAACTAATGTCACCGCTTTTCGACCTAGACGACCTGGTACTGGCAAAGGTATTCCTCTAATAGTAAAATTTTCTTCATCGAATGAGCAGCGCGAGTTTATTAAAAAAATTTCGACAATGTGGACCTTTGAAATTAAACGAAATCGATTCCAAGTTTGTCTCGGATAGCAGGCTGCATGCATTCGAGAGACTCACGCATAAAGATAACAAAATCCTTCGCAGTGCTCTTCTGTATTTGGTAGGGCTAGCTGATTATGCGGAGTTCCCTGGGTAACTTTTCGCCGATGGACGCAGTAAGAACGCTTTTACACATTTCCACTTAACGTAACGACGCGACGGTTTCAATGTGTGCTACCTAAATGCCAGAGGTTTGCGCAATAAGATGGGCCAGTTGCAGGAAATTTTCTCTGGTACTGAAATCCATGCCATAATTGTTGCTGAGTCATAGCTAAATAGTGATATAATGTCGCAGGCAGTGCATATTCCAGGCTATAACCTTTTTCAAAATGATCGCACTGACAGAATCTATGAAAGCAAAGGTGATCTTTTCTTCTAATTGTGATGATAAAATTGAGTTCTTATGCGTTGAGGTTGACTCAGGTTTCGAGAGATGCATATTGGTTGGTGTTTACTGTCCTCCTAATTCTTTTAATGTTGTTTCCGTTGCTGCGTTTGGTGAGGCGGTCTCAGCGGTCATCCTGCGTGCGAGTAATGTGATCGTTTGTGGTGATTTCAATGTTAACGCCCTTTCCTCAAGTCATGCCACTGGTAATCTGAAGCATTTATGTCTCATGTTCAATGTAACTGTGATCAATCAATTGCCGACTTACTTCAATGCATCTACTCTTTCTCAGCTGCATTATATTTTGGTAAGTGATGCTGGCAAGGTACTGTCTCAAAACCAAATGACTCCTCCGAGTAATTTCGATCATGATTTCCTTTATCTTTGCTATAAACTTAGACTTAAACCTATCTTGAAAGATAACTTCATTATCTATCGAGATTACAAACGAATGAATATCGATTCACTACTTGAGGAATGTCGAGCAGGTGTTTGGGATCCAATTTACCTTGCCCACAATGTTGATGACAAGATTGATTTACTGACAGGTCTTTTAACTGATCTTCATAATAGGTATGCTCCCTTAAGAAGGTTTTCAGGAGGTGGTTCATCGCAAATGTCCTTGGATCACTAACGAGATTCGCACAATTATGGCCGAAAAGGACTTTTTATTTAGACGTTATAGGACTAGTCGATGTCCACATATCTACAACAAATTTCATGAAGTGCACAATAGAGTCAACTCGATGATTGCTGGATGCTAACCTACCACCTAGGAAATTGTGCAGTAAAGTTCGTGATTTGGGTGTGCATGGGCGAGACCAGTATGAGATAAGCCTGGATCCCAACGTTCTCAATACACATTTTACGAACTATGCGGGCCATGTTTCGGGACCCATCCCAACACCTATACCCCTTCGTTCTGATGGCTTTTCCGTTCGTTGTATAGATGAAAGTGAAGTCTTTTTGGCACTCAATTCTATCAAGTCTGATGCGGTTGGTTCTGATGAATTGCCACCACGTTTTCTTAGGTTGATTGCACCAGGAGAGCTATCTGTTTCAACTCATATCCTCAACCAATGTATTATGATTGTTAAATCCAAGTAAGTAATCGAAATAGATTTAAAGGAAAAACACGGGAAAACCGAATGAGGGTATAGACTGAGCATAGGGAAACTTTTACTATGAGGATGTCTAGACAGGGACTTAATTTAGACGCATCGCGTATCCTTTGCATGTAGAGTAGACAGCAAGGGTCATAAACCTTGGCTGTACCCGGGACATTTGAATAAACAGCAGGCGACAGAGACGAATTATCCCTTACTAAAATCGGGAAGAAGTTGCCTGAAACTGAGGTTAGGTTCTGGCTGAAATTCACGCACTGAAACAGTTGAAAAGTAACAGTGAAGTGTGCAAGTGAATTCAGCCGGATAAAAAAAGGAACACGTTCGTGGGATAATCAAGACTGAGGTAGGTCATAATTAGTAGTTTTTGATAGTTAGGAATCCAAATGATTATAGATAGATTTATGATCAGTGATGGGTGATAGTGCTCCACGTCATAAAGGATGGAAGTGGGCATATGTTGCCTGGGCGTTTGTCGCCTATTTGTGTGTGGGCATATGTTGCCAGGGCATTCGTTGCCAATGTTTGGGGCATATGTTGCCAGGGCGTCTGTCGCCAAAATGAATGTGGGCATATGTTGCCAGGGCATACGTTGCCAACTGATTGGGGCATGTGTTGCCAAATTGTGGGTCGCTTTTGGGATGTACGAGGCGGATATTGAGTGAGAGTGTGTATGACGATGTGCGAGTACGTGGAGTGTGTTGTTATTATTAAGACCTGCTTTTCCCTGGGGGGGAAAGACCTACTGAGTATCCCAGTACTCACGAACTATTTTTATCTTTTTCCATGGGATCGATTCTACTGTGGGTGGTGACTTTCAGAACCTTTAGAATAAGTTTCGATCCGTGTTTATATTAATACGCAAATAAATAAAAAAAAAACTAAGAGTGTTTGTTTCCCTCGTTGGCAGTTTCGACATCATTATGTCGTACTATTATATTATGATGTCTATTTTTACTTTGCGTTGGAAACAGGCAATAATGATCCCGAACGCTAAGAAGGCTACTGCATCTAATCCTAGTGACTTCCTAGTCTTCTCTGTTTCCTGTCCAAAGTTTTCGAAAGAATTCTCCATGATCAGGCCATTGATTATATTATCAGGGAAGGCTTGTTATCTAGGTGGCAATCTGGGTTCCGAGCATTCCATGGTTGTGAGTCT
>QYTT01078221.1:0-13782 GCA_006980735.1 Dasypogon diadema | reverse complement strand
TGTCTCGAAAGAACCAGTGTTTTTCTTCAGTTATGCTTCTTCGTCTGTCCGCTTCATGGCCATATGTATGTGCATAGGTGTGTTTGATGTTTGCACTCACCGATCGCCTTATCACCGAAGAGTTGAAGAACTGGAAAAGATGGTAGACACCTGATCTGATTCTCATAGTTTCATAGTGCAATCTTTTGATGTTGCCGCGATTTGTTACGCGTATGCCATTAACTTTGCGGCACTGATAGTGAATTTGGCTGCTTAGCCGGTAGCGACTTCCTCTCGACTTGCATTTGAGGGCAGATTGGAGTGAATCACTGCCAAGGAATTCGGGGTATTTTGCATAAATGTTAAGCAATTTTTTCTATCTTATCTAGTTGGCGCTCTATCTGCTAAAAGAAACTCTTATTGATGATTTTATGGCTTGTGGGGAAAGCACATAATACAGCGGGCGAAATTTTTATAGTTCCAGGTAAATGTTTTGATTTTGTTAGAGGTTATTACCATTGTGTGATATTTTTAACTTTTAAACTTTACATTTGGACAAATGTTTTTGATGTTTTTGACAAATGTTATATTCATTTATGCTTTGATTTTGCGCTATTGGTTAAAAAGATGTTATTTAGAGTTATTGGAGGTTTTTCTTGATGGCATATTCTTTATGCTTTATGCTATCTCGTGTAGAGATATAGTCTCGTGTCTTTAGAATGTTTTTTGAATCTTATCAATATTTGGTTTTCGTGAGAATTTCTGATCATGTTAGCCCTCAGTGTTAAAATAAACACGGAACGTTGGCAAGTAGATAAAGTGGCACATTATTTGTTTGTCCTCTACCAGCTAAATACCTGATCAGTACACAAGGACACATGCTTTTGGGATTATACTCCTTATTAAGAAAAAAATATTCTACTTGTTGTCCTGAAATGGCCGAATTGTTTATCGATTTCTATGTTTTCGTCCATTTCCTGAAGTCGAAGTACTGGACATTCTCAATCTTTATTCGAAAACTTATTTCTTATGTTTTTTTAGGCTTCTGTTTTGTACTCAATTCCCATTCGATTTTTATGGAATTTTGTAGAAATTTTTGATATGTGTAAATTTATTTGTGTTGACAGAATTTTCAATTTAAAAAAATGCTTTTTTTTTAAGGTGTTGCCTAAGCTCAGGGGACAACCCTATGATGCTCATAGCACAGCTTTAGGCGGAAGGAAATTAGGGAAGGGGAGATTGGGAAATTTTAAATTGACAAATGTTGCAAGTGAGCCACAATTTTTTTGGCATGAAATTTTTACTGTGCAACATCCCAGTGGCTTCACAAGTACAATTCTTGTCAGTAGAATTGACTCAACCATTGGTACCCAGAAAAATCGCCGTGTCCTGTGCGGGATTCGAAACCACGCCAACAGGGAAGAAACTCTGCGGACGTGCGCCTCAGCCCACTCGACCACCGGCGTGGGTATGTCACATTAAAGACAAAAATTGCGTGAAAAATGATGAATTTTTTGAATGTTTCGAATGTTTCGACATGAAATTAAAAACCGAAAAACTGTCAATGTGTTTCAAAAAGCATTATTAGACTAAGCAAATAGTAAAATGAAGTAATTTGCTTAATAATTGGGTACAATACGGAGGGTTTGACCCTCCTCCTACTCCTTATTTCGACATAATCAATCAGAAAATATACATTTAACACTACAACTACCAAGTCCTTTTTTCGTGTTACCTCTCTTTCAATTGCTTTTGTTCGAGTTAAACACTTTCAATTTTTTATTTAGATCGTGACTAATGTAATGTGATGTTAATATTAACCCATGGTCACCTATGCTACATTCCTTTGCCTACGCCTATTTTTCGCTTTCGTGTGACTGAACAGCAATTCCTTGTTCGATCCATCAGACTGTGGAATGCTCTTCCACTTCATATAAGAAGAAGCAGCGGTAGACCCAATTTCGCTAATATCCTTTTTGATTATTTTTCTAATTTGTAATTTTTCTTAATATATATATATATATATTTTTTTTTTGTTCTGCTTTTTTTCCTTCTTTTAGTTTTTTAAGTTCTTTTTTTCTTTTTCTTTTTTAGATCATAATGTTTTGGATTTTAGTTTTTATTTTAGTTTTCTTTTCTTTCCTTCCCTTTTTTTTTCATTCATTCCTGCACTAACCTATAAGATGTAATCTTACTAGTGTAGTCGTTACAAATAAATGAATTTGAATTTGAATTTGAATTTGAATTAGTATGGTGGCCTAAAACGTGACAAAAGACAGCCCAACTAAGCCTACAAAAAATTCTATCTGGGAGCTACGGGTGCAATGAGAACCTGCTAAACTACAGCCTTAGAGGCTCTGCTCAATCTCCTTCCCCAACATCTTTATGTTAAAAAGGAGGCAGTGCTCAGTGCTCGTAGTGCGCATTTTTGACCCCAACTACAGTGCTGTTGAAGCACTGGATTCCACATTTATCATTTTCCACACCGAAATTTATGTAATAAAGCTCTGTACCCGCGCAATCCTTTGCAACGGTATGAAAGGATCCCATACTTATATTTGTTCAGATAGTCAAGAGGCTATTAGATTTGTCTGGAATTGTCTTAACGTCCTAATGCAACTGCCTAGAAGCAATAAAATTACTTTAATGTGGGTACCAGAGCATTATAGCGTCGAAGAAATGAGACTGCGGACCGCTTGGCAAAAAAAAAAAGCTGAATCTAACTTCGTTGGCCCACAGCCTTTGTATGGTCTATCTAAAGTGACATAAAGGCTACTTTCCAATCATGGAGAGATGGTTACACTGAATTGGCCAACCTGTCCTAAGGCAAGCGAAGAAGTTCATAAACTACTCAGGCAAAGGTACGAAGGAACTCCTCATGTTCAAGAAATCGAAGCTAAGGATCTAGACAGGTCCTTTATCCAGTCACTGTCTTCTAAAATATCACCTCAAAAAGGGCATAGTTGAGGATGATACATGTAGATTCTGTTTCAAATTTAGCGCTCGAAAGAATCATAGGCTATATTAACAGCCTCAATCTTGAATGGACCTCTTAAAGGTGCTTAAATTCAATTACATATAAAGCAAAAATAATTGACATGATCAATTTTTCATGATGACTTTGAATTGATAATTTTAACTCATGTAATTTGTAATAATTTCCTTGTGAAATTATGTTAAAGTGGTAGAAAATTTGTGACTACTTCTTGTAGTGTCTGCGCCAGGCAAGTCGATCGGACTGATCGATGATTTTGGATCGGATAATATATCGAAGGAACAAACAGTGTTAGAGTGAGATATATTTGTGCTACGATATTGAAAGAAAAGGCTCATTGTATTTTTTAAGACATTGCCTAAGCTCAGCGGGCAACCCTACGACTTCAAAGGTACAATTCTTGTCAGTCAATCACTGGTACCCAAATAAATCGCCGTGTTCTGTGCGAAATTCGAACTCACGCTAACAGGGGAGAAAATCGTGTATACCTATGAAATTCCTGAGGTAAGGAAATTTAGGATTAGCCGAAGTAAGTTCTTAAAAATTTAGTAAAATGAAACGTAAATTAAGAGTTTGATACTGCGATCCCTGATTTGGCGAGCATTGCATTTAAATGCAAATGGAGGTAGCTTTAATCAGTTTATACAATTTTAATCAGTGTTCAGTTTCTTTAGATTAGTTAATTTACTTAACAAAATTTGTATACTTATATAACTAAAAATAAAAAAACGATGTCTATATAAATATAAAAATTACTTCATTTAAAACAATTCCTACCCATTGAGAAAATGAGATTTAATTTAAAACCGGTTGCTTCTAGATGCGTAGATGTAGGTGGAAAAAGGGAGTATTTTCTAGAGATTGTAAGCCAATTATAAAAACGATCAGTTAGTTGGACATTTTGGCGAGAAAATCGTTGAAATTTGAAGAAAAAAGTAAAAATATTGCACTTTTTCAGTTTGGTTTCCTTAAATGAAGGACAGTAAGGAGGTGGTTGAGCACTTCGTACATACAGATAGATTTTAAGTACCAACTATTAAAAAAAGACAGTTTTCACGCTACCTGTAAAGCTGATTTACTTACATATAGTGTGAAGGACTCGAACTTCTAGAGGCACTACTATCTAAAATGCTGGCACATCACCCAACACATGAATCGAAACACAATCTAGCGACACTATAATGAGTTTCAATAAAAATTTATATTATCATTAGAACTCAATTTGCCACTTGTTGTCTTGATTTTTCTTCTTTCTGGACATAAGCATCAATATCATATTAGGTCGTCCAGATATCGTCTTCTAATTTATATGAGTTTTATTGGTAGTGTCACCACTAATGGGCATTTCCCTGGCAAAGATGCTGAGCATGTTCTGTTTATATACCTGTAACATCTGGGAATTAGTTTTCATGTCATGTCAAAGATACTTGTTCCAAAGACACAGGTGTGTATCATCTTGGGGTTCTAGCAATTTACCACTTTATTGTGACACTGATAAAAGAAAAAATTCAAATGAATTCCTGTGGCTTCAAATTATTTCGGGAGTTTATAAATTAGAAATTCTAGACGACGTGACCGGAATCGCTGCTCCTGGAAGAATAACATAGCTAAAATACATTGCGGGTTGACGTAGTTAGTGATGATCACTATAACGAACGGCAGAAAAATATGAGAAAACTGAGAATCGAGGTCGTCAAGAACGTTATATAAATATAAAAGCAAAATGCCATACATAAAATAAAAAGTAACGAGGATTCCACGAAATTTGTGTTCTACTGTTTATTTATTTTCTTCCCTGATTCGGATTACGGTTGGTATGGTTGCGCATCAAGTGCATTTTGCTCATAATTACAAAATCATGTACAAATAGTAATATAATGTTTGCGAGAAGCATTCAAAGAACCCTCATACACAGTTTCCCTGAATGCAACTTGAAAACTTGGAAGCTACGAAGCTGCAGTATTTTCCACAAAAAGTAAACATGCTCTGATGGTAATTCTGATTAGATTCTGTACACGGCCTCACCTGAAGATTTTCACATTATACAAATTTATTCAAAGCATACACATTAGATTTTCAAATAGCCACTAGACCCTGATGTCTGAATATAAATGAAACACACATGTGTTCGCACCACCTGCAGTTGATATCTTTTGTACCGGGGGAAATTGAAAGATTCGCGATCTGGACTGAATTAAATCCGAATATTGGAATTATATCAAGATAAATGGAATTGGTAAATTCTAAATCTCCCTCCTAATTCTAATTCAACACCCAAGTCACAATTTGTTTTTTTTAAGTGTTGATATAAATAATTGAAATTCACGTTTCTATTTTTAATCCACAGAGGAGTGGTGCATTAAACAAGCTGTGTTTATGTTAATAATTGTGTTATTTTTAAAATTCATATGTCTATAATGCGCATATATAAGATAATAAGGAAGTTGTCTATAAATTTGTATTTTATTGATCGGTAATCATGGAGAAAATGTAATATATTAAAATATCACAAATAAATAAAATAATAAAATTATACGTATTTATTTTCATTTTATTTCCAGGTATTCTACTTATTTCTGTATAACATTACTCTTTTTGATACGTAACTGAAAAAAATACACAAAATAATAATGTGAACAATAATAACAGAATAATCATCAGGGATATGACTTAATTTAATAGCTTTAATGTAGTATAATATCCTTCCTAACCTATGTTATACAAATTAACCTCTCTTCTCGAATACCCGATGGAAATATATTTTAGGTAAAAATAATTGCTGTTTTTTTAGTTCTAAAAAAATATGATAATATTTGGTGTTCTGGTCCAGTTCAGAGAAAAGTCTAGTGAAAGGGTGCTAAATATTCTAAGGTCCCCTCAAGGTTCATTTTGGTTAAAATGGGGAAACGAAAAATTAGTTGAGACCTTTATTTTTTATGAAAAATTCCTCTGCCTGATTCCAAAGCGATCTCAAGTTGTGATTTCGATACGTTTTAGCTAAGATTACAAAACACAACATATAAGAAAATAAAAGGAATTAAAGATTTACTTTTTGAGATATTAAAGGATAAAGGACGCTTCCATTATATTTTTGGTCCTTTCGGGGATAAAATATTTATGTTAGTAATTTTGGATGCTAACACAGACTGTTGCCTTTGAAATGAGCCATTTATCGACTTGCTACAGTAGAAATATAAATTTCTATGAATTTTTGAATAAGGGCACTTTGAAAAAATGAAAATTTTTAATGATCCATTTCTTAACAAATATGAGGTCCTTAACCTATATATTGTACATATTGTATACCAGTGCAATATAATATACGTGTGCAAAATTTCGGAGATGGTCACTTCTCACTTTCTGGTAAAATTGGTCGAAATTTCATGGAATGGCTCAATTGCAAAAATTGTTTCGATTTCCATTTCTTCTCTAGACATTTTACATTGGGTAAATAATTTTGGTACCGTTTCATATGGCCGCCCGCTGAAAGAGTCTCCCGATTTAGTCCATTTTCTGCCAGGATATTTTAATTTTATTAAAGTGTCTCCGTGCCATCCATCTATCCATCTATCTCGAAGCGTTTTCGTTTTAGAAGAAAAAAAGCGATTTTGTACATAGCTGGAGGCTTCATAAGGCAACCCCATGAAGCAGTTGTCCAAATTGACCCATTTTATAAACAACAAACAAAATGTTCTCGAATTAACGTATGGACAGACAAAGGGGCATCTTTTAAATGTTTTTTTCCCAATAATGATCAAACAGTCCTTTTGTGTATCATGAATATTTTTACACGTTACAAACGTTTGCTTAAACTTATACTACCATACATCTAGGATATAAGAAGGTGGTTTTACACTAGCTGCCTTTGCTGTTCTTTTTTCCATCAGGAGCGGGCTTATAGTTTCATGCCAGCAAAGGGCTCTAGCCAGTTCTGTTCCAATATAAAATTTATAGTCCCATACTACTCCTGAACTCTGTCGAAATCTCTTCATAACTTTCATAGGAAACTTTACGTATTACGTGCAGCTGTAACCAAAAGCAACATTTAAGGACTTTCCAGGATTGCATTTCATCATCCAAAGTCCCATTCTCTTCACTCATTCATTATGCAAAGTTTATCGCAATCACCGCAGCAAACATCTTCACCGAACTGATGTCTTGTAGGGGTACTAGAAATGGGCTCGTAAATGTTAATGGTGCTTTATAAAGTTCATCCGAGAAGCTAGCGTCATCGTGAGCAAAGCTTAATATAATATTACTAATAAATTTTATATCACGTTACTAACGTGCCAACATTTAAACATTAATGGGCTGTCGAGATACAGATGTTGACGAGCAGCACCAGTGATGCTACTGCTACTGTTCCACTGCAAACATAGGAGCGGAGCATTCGTTTCCCATTTTGATAACCAGCACACGCACTGCTCTGGGCATAAAATTTTACGTGTCCATCAATAAATTCATAAAAAGCGAGTTTTTGAGTTTAATACTTTGATACTCAATTAAAAATGCAAAGAGGCGATGGCATTTGATACTCCTAAATTATTTTGGGGGAAGTTGAAGGCAGGATGGAAATTTCGATATGTACTAGTCACATAGAATGTTCCGAATTACAGGTTCTTCAGAAAATAGTAGGCAAGAAATGAAGTCGTGGAAGATTGCTAGCAATTTGTCGTAAAATCGGTAAAATCGGTAAAAATCCGTAACATCACGTTCTAAGTATTCCTAGAAGCAACATAATGGCCGTATTCAATAAGTTATACTGGAGCCATCCGATTTTAAATTTATAGTTGTCTTTTAAAACTCGTTTCCATTCATATACATTTTTCTAACTAGCCGAAAAGCTATTATAATTGTTAACTTGTTGGAAGCCATTAATACCAACACGCGAAAGAAACTGCACAATTTGTCATCGACTAGAATGTTTCCATGTGTAAACAGAAATCACCACGACAAAATGTGTGACTTTACTCAGCCAACTTCCAACACGCCATGCATCAAACAAGAACCTCGATTTTCGATGAACGTTTCCATTAAGAAAAATTTTTGCCAACAATGGGTTCCAAAATGTTTGAAAATTTATATAAATGGAAACGAATCTTAAAAGACAACAATAGAAGCTAGTTACCAAATTGCAAAACTAATTGCACGTTAGAAAAAACCACATACATATTATTGGTAAAACACTTATTAAACCAACATGCATGGAAATTATTCGACTTATGCTTGGACCCAATGAAGTTAAGGAGGTGAGTAAAGTTTCCCTATCAGCTGATACTATTAAAAGACGTATTGACAACATGTCCAGTGATATTTTTGGAACACTTATTTCAAAACTGATCACGGTTACATCAAATCGACGAATCAACAGATATTAAAAATCAAGAACAATTGATAGCTATTATACCTTTCGTGGACGAGGTCTCCATAAGAGAACATTATTTATTTTGAAAGAAGAGCGAACTACTGGAGGGGAAAGTTTCCGAGTAACATTGATTTCTTCAAAACCTATGATATTCAATGGAGTAATTGCATTAGTATTTGTACCGATGGCGCTGCGGCCATCTATAAAAGGTTGCGTCAATTTATTTTAGATCAAAATATGCCCGAGCTATACCAGCACCTCGAAGATAATAGCTGGATGGCCAAACATGGCTGATATATTCGAGCATTTGAATGAACTTAATAAAAAAATGCAGAACGAAAATATATGGACATTTTCTGATAAATGATAGGAGTTTAAAAAAAACTCGAACTTTGGCAGAAGGAGTTACGACAAAGTTCTTTGGAAATGGAGAATAAATTTAACCACTATTTTTATTCAATTTATACGGAACAATACGATTGGATACGAAATCCTTATGCAACCAATGCTATAAATTCTGCAGGTGCACTTTCTCTGCAAATTCGAGAGGAATTTATTGAATTGAATATCGACAGGACGCTAAAACTTCACTTTGTCGAAATTCCATTGGATGCTTTCTGGATTTCGGTTAGGAGAGATTATCCTCGGATTTCAGACTACGATGTTTCAATTATACTCCCATTTTTGACGACATATTCATATGAACAAAGTTTTAAACCCTAGTGTTAATTAAAAATCACAGGCGGTCGTGTTTAAAAGGTCTTGATCAAGTACTTCGGGTTGTACTTTCAAATATCGAGCCGAATATAAAGCATTTATGTTCACTGAAACAAAGTCAGATATTAGATTAATTTCTCTTTTTAAATTATGTTATATGTATATAGTTCTTAAGTTATGTATGTATATGTATCAAATAAAAAAACCGGAAGAGTGCGAGTTGAACTCGCGTGGAGAGGGTTCCGTACGATGAATATGTTATCTACTATGTTTTTTATTAAATCTGACCCAAATTTGTTCGTGGTAACTAAAATAATTTATCCCAACTACAAAATTCTAGTTGAAAAACATGTTCTCCCATACATTTCAACTGCAAATGTAAGCTTGTACGCACAATATTGAGAGATTTATCATGTTATTTTAAGACCATAAACTTCTTATAGGTTTTCCTGTAATCTATAAGTAAGGAACTATTTTCAGTATTTTTTTCAAAATTTTAGGCTCAGTAGTTTCGATTATAAGGGGGGAGGGAGGGGGAATGGTCAATTTTCTTAAATAACTTTAAAACTATTTATTTTGAAATTATAAAAAAAATATATTTGAGACAATATAAAAAATATATTTCATTTGATATGTCACACGGTACAGTTTGTAAAATTTTTTTTTAATTTGCTAATTTGGCCCCCAAAAGTGACCCCCATATTCAAAATTCATTTATTTACGTTACACATCCGTGTTTGGGTCATAGAAGTTCATATGTGTACCAAATTTAAACTTAATCGGTCCAGTAGATTCGGAACAAAATGGCTGTGACAGACGGATAGACAGACACACAAGTGATCCTATAAGGGTTTTTCATTCGGACGTACGAAACCCCAAAAAATGGTGTAATATTTGTGTATCCTATTATATATATATACATATATATAAATATAAAAATTGAAACTGAAGCAACTTGGAGTTGTATTTTACCATTATTCGACTTGTCCTTGCGAGAGCAGGCCTGTGAATAATTTTAAACTAAGAGGTTAATTCATAAATAACTATTTTTGTAACAAAATTATTTTAGTACTTTTAGCGTAAAGATAAATGGATAAAAACAGAAAATCTTCTAAACCCAATACCCGCGGCCGGCTTTGCTATCTCTTATATTTTGCTGGAAGCTAAAAAAGGCATAGATCGTTCACCACATGGCTTGAATTAAAACCAATCCAAAGGTCGTAAAGTACAATTTATGTGCAAATGTCACGTACACAATTCAGTAACAATTCCGGGCAATAGGTAAGCAATTCAAAATTTTTTGCTGTCATTGCCCTAGATTTGTTGTAATTGTCTTTTAAGTTTGCACGTATCGGGTATCGTCCGATAAATATTTACACAACAGGCCCCAACTGGTCTGCTCCAACCATCACACTATGCCGACAGTAAACCAGAGTTTGAGCATGACTGAATTATTCATAAAACTTCAGCTCCACGGCCGATAAGCCTCCACTTGAGTGTTTCTTTTTATCCGCAGAGTAAACGCTTAAAATTTTAATAAACTATGGGAACGCGAGATTGTCATTCCTGGCTTGTTGGTATCGTAATTCCAGCAGCACTTGTCCACTCCTATTTATGTCATGCATTAGAAAATGAAAACTTATCTGAAAAACGAAGAAAACGACATAAGACTTGTGATAACGGCGGCAGTAAGCAGCTGACCCTCAGCTTAGGCGATATGAACGCGTCCCAATTGAGCCCAAGATACTCAAATGGATATTAACGTGCCCTAAATCATCTTGGACGCTAGTCTTCGCGCGCAGATACTCTTGTCGTTTTAATTGATTATTTATAGTAGCAGGCGGATCGTATGATGAAATTCTTATCTATGTTTACACAAAAGATAGCCACGAAAACGTTTTATCTCCCCCCTGTGGCTGACTGCCAAGTGGCGTGATGAGATTGTTAATAAAAGGTGCAGGGATATAATAGAATCTCCTGCACGTAGCTGGTGTTGAAAAGCTTGCATGTATGAGCTGCAAAAGTGGAAGCACACATGGAACTTGTTATTTCGCAACTTTGCGAAATTGCTTTTCAATGAAACAAGGTGGACTATAGTTTAGGATGAAAATAAAAAAGATATGTATTAGAAATGCTGCTAAGTGTGCTCGCGAAAGTGGGTATTCATTCATTGTTCATTCACATATGCTGACCTGAAAAAAATTTTGTAGAAGCCCATCATAAAATTTAGTTTTTTTTTAAACATTAACCATGTAGTGTTGGTCTTAATACTTTTGAAGAATCACTTTCTAAGGGATTTTGTTACACGTTTTCCCTGATACGCAAACTTTCTGTGGTTGATGTTGAGAATGGGGTGGGTTAGATTTTGATAGGGCTTAACACTTCCTAGTTCCGGTGTATATGCAGACTCGGTATCGGTATCTAGGAGTGCTTCGGGATCGTCCAAATAGTGTATCAGTGGATCCTGTTGACGATTTGTTTGTAGTTTCTATATGACTGCTGGCCGATTCATCCATCTGTACCTCCTCCGCGTTCCTTTCTTTATGAAGCGTATAGGATAAAGCAATAACTGTCTTATTTGACTTTATTAGCTAAAAAACTTTACAACTTTTGAGTGTACTCAAGGTTTTCGTATCACGACAATTCAGCAGACTTCTTAGGTATTATTTCGTACGTCACGACATAATATCGGTTAGATCTCTAATTTTCCTTCCCAGGTTTTCGAATGTTTAGCTGTTTACCGGGTGAAATTTTTGTGGCGTCACTTATTGAGAGATTAAGTGGAAATTTTATCTAGAAAATTGATAATTAAGTGTTGGGAAATTGGCTTCTGTTTGTTTATTTGTCCTATTTAAATCCGTGTTATATGTATAAAAATCAAATCTAAGGCTTTTAAGGATATGTATACATGTAAAATATAAAATATTTTTTTTTGATTTTGCTACAGATGATAGGATTGCAACAGGTGCTTGTGGAGCAAAACGTTAAAATCTTTCAGAACAGGTAAGGGTTTTTCTGTGATTTATTCTTTTTTCATGTTGCGCTATTTGTTTGCAGAAAATTTGGTCGCATGTCGGTCCACTTCTGCGGAAGTTCGAGAGCCTTGCCCATTCGAAACAAGCATCATAAGCATCGTAGTCTAGGGGAAGTCTTGCCAAATTTTTGTTTTATTCAACATAAACTTTGTTCGGACTGGGGCGGTCAGCAATTGAAAATCTGTGTTTCTAACTTCGCATTCTATATTATCTTTAACGCCTCAACGTTTCGACAGATGTCACTTATCATTATCAAGAGGATATTTCCTAATATACATGCCAGTTACTCATCAAAAAATGAAACTGAAATGAGGAGAACCATTAACAAATTTTTGCTAAAGAAAGTTTCTCTATATGGCTGTATGCTTAGTGATTATATTCAAATTTCTTCTCACTATCTTTTCAACGTCTTTGTCATATTGGCTCCTCTATTCTTTCCTATTTCAACTGCCTTACCCACACTGCCCCACACTGAATCAGTCAGTCAAGCACAAACAGTTAAAATTCCATTTAAGCTGTGCGATAGAAGAGTATTGTTAGAGGAAAATATTTCTCTTTCTATCATGCAGCATAGATACGAACTTGTTTGCTTGTGCTTGACTGACTGATGCAGTGCGGGCTTTCAGCTTTACACCTGAGCTTTCGTACTTTCTTCCTGCGTCCTATGCCTTTCCTTTTCACATTACTCTTGTAGTTTTGCACCGATTTTGAAATATCAAGATGTTGTCAAGAATTCAAGTTTCCTTGCCGAACAATATTTTCCAGAGAATAATCAATCCTACTGATGGTAATTTCAAGTGTGGGAACTATTTCGTGAAGTTTGTGAGACTGCAAAAAGATTAAAATGGAAAAAGGAAAACATAACATAAGAAGGGGCTCTCGGTTGTATGTATGTGCACAGTCTTTTCAACCGATCATAATTCAATGTATTATTAAATTATTTTTAAAATACCAACTTATAATTCTTTAGTTTGAGTACAGTGTTTTCTTTAAGTTGCTCATTGTCGTATTTTTCAGTATGACTGTAGTAAGCAAAATTCTTATAGATAATTTTAAATTATATTGCTCGCTTTTTATTACATTAAAATTACAAAATTAAACGAATATGCAAAGTAGCGTTCAAAATTAATATTTTGGCAAAGAGTAAATAACAAAGAAGACCGCCTATGCGCCATTGCGCCAACCTGACCATTGTTATCGCATATTCCAAGAAAGATATTTTTATTCCATGCGCGTGTAAAGTAATACACTGGACAGGAAGTGACTTCTGGAATATGCTAAACTGCTTCGCACCTGAATTTTGAATATGACTACTTGAAATCTGAGTAACATACGTGATCGTGTTCGGCTCAAAATGAAAAAAGAGAAAGGTTCTGGTAAGCGATAACCCTGTTTGTTATCTTTGCAGCCTAAGCTAATGACCATTTAATCGCTGTGGGCGCTGGGCACTTTTTAAATTTCGAAAGCCCTTCCAGAACCAGATAGCAACTAATCGTTTTCAAATTGGAGACTTGAATATATCTTCACTTAGTTATAAGGAAATTGCCCCTTTGGCCTCTATCTGATTGTTGAAGTGAACCCTGCTTCAAGCAATTTTTAATTTTTACCAAACGTTTTAGGCAGTTTATACCAATTTTATCGTTATTATCTAAAATTAGGTTTGAAATTGTGAATGTATCAAAAGGTAAGCA
>QYTT01078219.1:0-24424 GCA_006980735.1 Dasypogon diadema | reverse complement strand
ATAAATAGTTATTTGGATACAGAAATTTAACAAAAAAAATTAAATTTAATTCTATAGATAGGTACAAATACAATTAAGCTAATAAAAGGAAATATCTAGAACAAGAATTTACATACTACACATGAAATTAGAAAAAATTAATTCTATAATTCAAAGCACTTCATACATTTTTGTGAATTCCTTTTCATTAAGGGGGAGTGATGTGGCGGTTTAGCAAATCTTCAACGAACGAACCTCATTGTAAATTTTCTCGTAGGCAATACCATTATTTTCGAGAATCATAATACCCAGCGTCACTCTCTCAACCTAGCCAAGTAAGTAAGCTAGTTAGTTGCACTCTAGGATTAGCGCGATACAAACCGCCTCTGTAATCTCGTTACCAAAAAAATCTAATTTTTGAATAAACTTAAGTGCAGTAGAAATTGTTCTCTTTATTGTTCCCCCGAGATCGAACTCTATTTAGATTAAAAACAAGCAAAGAATAACCACGGGAACACCGACCTCACGCCCCCGCCAGACGCATGAGGCTAGCGTCCCCTTCCTTTTGTTTGAGGACTACCTCCACAAAGGAGGCAACCCTCGCCCACTCCTCCTCGCTCTGCAGCATAACCCCGACAATATTGTCCGGGGTTATACCACCGTGGATTTCCTCCACCGTCCTCCTCTCCACCTTCCATCTTTCACATTCGAAGAATGTGTGGAGGGCGGAGTCGCAGTAGGCACAGGCAGAATCCGGTACCTTTCCCATCCTGTGGAGGAAGGCCCGAAAGTGCCCGTGTCCCGTCAGCATTTGCGTGAGGTAATAATTCACCTCACCATGCTGACGGTTCAGCCAGACGTCCAGCCGCGGTATGAGCCGCGCTGTCCACCGGCCCCGCGACTCCCCTTCCCACCTCTCCTCCCACGCCCTTAGAGTGCGGGATCTCCCCTCCTCTGCCCTCCTTCCTCCCCAGCACGAGTTTGTTCTGGTGGACGAACTTCCGCTCGCTGGCTTGAAGGTCAATAGGAATGACCCCTGCGACCACCAGCGCCGCCGGCTCCGAGACCGTGCGGTACGAGGAGACGATGCGGAGTGCAGCCCGCCTCTGCACCGCCGCCAAGCGCTTGCGGTACTTTTCGTACCGCAGCGCGTCGGCCAGACCTCGGCGCCGTACAACATGATGGACTCGGCAGTACGGAGCAACAGCCGCCTTTTGCAGGGCCTTGGGCCAGCTGTGTTGGCCATGACCCAGCTCAGCGCCGCCACTACCGTGGCCGCCTTGTCCGCCCTCCCCCTGATCTCCTTCCAAAAGGTGAGCCTGCAGTCCAGGTTCACCCCCAGGTCTTTTCCTGGCTTTGTGATTAATGTTATACGTTAACAATACCTTTTTTCTTTTTTCCTTTGTCCTACCGATAGGTTTAATCATACTAACAGTTACATACCATGCAAGCTTGATGGGGAGCCTAATCTTAACACATTTCCTTGAAATGTGTGAACGCTTATTGCGAAGATGGGTCAATGGTTCTGGGACTTATATCAAAAATTCATGTAGAATAAAGTGGGCTGAAGTTCATGTACGTACGAATTAAAGTCTTGCAATTAAAAGCCATGCAATTAAAAATATGTATAAAGCCATGTATATTATGTATATATTATTATATTATAATATGAAATTATCATAATAATATAAATACAGAACGAAAGCTGACTCTCACAAAGAAAGCTCAATGTTTCCACCGACCACGGTTTTTTATATGAAGTTTTTTAGACCATGCCGCATTTTTTTTATACTGGCAATTTTGTCCTTTTCGTTTAAAGGAGCTTTTCATGAGAGAAAACTTTACCCCTGAGGCAAATTCAAATCCAATTCAAATTATTTTTTGGTTGCGTTCCTGGGTAACTTAAGTAAATTTATGCCATACGAAAATGAATTACTGTGGGCAAAAAATAGATTCAAATTGACTTAAGGGTTTATAAAATCCAAAAAGACAGGTAACCATTTATTTCTTATGTCGTGACAATGTCTAATTTGTATGGGGAGAAACTGAAAAATGGCATTAACCCTTTGCACTCCGGACTTTTCCAGCACCTGGAACTATGCAATTTCAAAAATATTTGATCTTTTAAAACTTCAAGGACTTTTGTTATTATTATTTGTTATCATACTTGGCGTTGCCGCCGGTAAGTATGCAATATATTTGGATTTGGTTCATTTCGCAACATTTATACCAAATCAAATGATAAACTTGAAAACTTATTCCATCTTATGTTGGACAGCGCAAATATAAAGTGAACGAATAATGCTTTCATAGTCTTTTTCATAGCCTTAAGCCGAAGATCCATTCTTGACGGCAGACGTGGCAAATGCGGCAAATGCGGCAGATGCATCGCTTTATCGGCTATGAAGTCAAGACATGTTCCATTCACGATGGCAGACGGGTCATTTGTCAAAGTTCAAACATTATTTTATTCAAACAATTTTATTTAAATGCAAATCAAAAAAGTGAAAACCCCGAAATTCAGAGAACAGCGTGCACTTGAAAAAGAAGGACAAAATTCGCGACAAAAATGTAAGCACACATTTGTCAAACATTCGCCAACGCTGTCACCGCGTGAAAAGGTAGAAAGTTGTGTGCGTCGCGTTAAATTCTTCAAGTCATGAGTGGACCTTGCTCCATTTGAATCCCGTACATTCTACTCAAATGTCAACGCATCTGCCGCATTTGCCGTCGTGAATGGACCTTCGGCTTTATAGTTTTGGCGCCAAGGCGAACTGCATGAAATAATTTTTCATATTCCCATAAGAATCAATGTAAAATTAAGTACGAATTGTACTTTTTTTTGCACATTTAACAATTTTTCTATCCAGGCCTGTAACGTTTTTGCAGTCGATTGCAGTTTTTATATGTATAGTTAACTATGTAAATAATGAATTTTTTCGAAAATAATTTAATAAAGAGTATTTTCTATCACAATTAGAAAATTGTTCTACAATATGGACCTGTTCAAAAATGCATTTTCGCAGTTGGCTGCAATTCGTACACATGTGGTTAACCTATATCAAGAACAATTTTTCCAATATGGAGATCCAAGCAAAAGGGATACTGTCTGTTAAATACTATAAAAATCTTTAAAAAAAATTCGTTATATAGTCTATATAGTTAACTATACGCGCAGTAATGCAGTCAACTGCGGAAACTGCAATCTTGAACAGGTCCTATGTCATGCATGATATATATGATGTTGACTAATATATAGAAGGCTTTATGTAGCTTTTTTATTAATATATTGTATTTCATGAATGACGCCATAGTTTCTTTTAGGAGAAAATGCGACTTAAAATTAATTTGAAGAGAACTGACTCATGAAGCGTGAATTATTTTCAGGTTGTTAAATGTTACATAATACATGTTTACAGCAAAAAAGAAAAGTCATGCAATAAAGGTTTAAGATGTTACTCCAGTGGATAGAATGAGCGGCAGTTTAGTTTACCACGAAGCCTTCATTTTATAACATAATAATATTATATACATACATAATACACATGGCTTTATACATATTTTTAATTGTACGACTGTAGATTTCACTTGAATTTGTAGGTTAATGTACCTCGGGCTACTTTATTCTACATAAATTCTGGATATAATTTCTTCAATTCATGCATACAAATCTGATCTTCAAGGCCGTTAAGGGCCAACATTTGTCTTTTCCTTCCTGAGCCCCGCTTTTTATATGATCAACTGTCCCCGACGTCGCGAAGAGTTCCTGCCGATGCGCTTCACATTCAAATCTTACCCGAACCGAATCAAAATGTTTTCTCTAAAAGAAGCCATTACAGACAACATAGTTTTCTGCGAAGCTCTTGCCTAACTTTCACTATCATTTTTTTTTCCTATCTGTCCGCTTATCACGAGAAAATCAAACTTATGGCGAGGATACCTCTCGATAATCAAAAAACTGTGCTACTTATCCTACCAGATGAGGAGGAAACGAGGAGCAGTGAAAAGAACTGCTTTATTCATTTCCACTCTCTCCTAACTTCAACTTCACTACTCTGCTCAATATATTTTCCCTTGCCTTCTGTGCAATTGCACAGGGGATCTATCTAGTTATAATAAATATGAAAGCTTCGCCGTAAACTAAACTGCAACTAATTCCACCCCCTGGAGTAACATCACCCTTTATGACACTTGTCAACGACATGTATTATGTAGAATTTAAGAACCTGAAAATAAAAAAAAATTAAATTTTTGGACTGAGTGAAATAAATTTTCTACACAGTTTTAGATTTGCTACATATACCTAACAAGGCAAGACATTTAGAAGTAAAAAGTGTTTTTCTGAAGAATATTTACACAGAATTCTCTTATGTGATAAATCTGCAATCAAAGTTTATTATGAATGAGTTCTCTTCAAATTAATTTTAAATGGATTTTTCCTTTTCTAACCCAGAAGGCGCACTTCTTAGCGAGGTGCCAAGAAACGTTTACCCATCTCCGCATAAGCGTACACACATTTCAGAGAAATGTTTTAGGAATGGTTTCCCCAACAAGCATGCAAAACTATTAGTGAGGTTAGAGAAATTAAGGACAAGGAGTCGTTAGCAGATTAAATCTCAGCCCAGAAAACATTTAACGCGTCGCCTCTCCAGAGAGGCCAGGCCAATAAGATTTAGATGCTCGCGACAAATTAAATTTACAAAATGTGTTTTTACTGACTGAGAAAATAAAAATCACAAAATGAGTCATTGATGACGAAAAAAATTACGAAATAGCAGTTATCGATTACGGAAAAGTAAGAGTACAGAAACAGTTATCGATAGCAAAGGAGATAAAAATCATGAAGTAACATTTGTTTGATTTCTAACTGGTGTCAGTTATTGTGCTCGACTTATATCTCTCAGCGTTCCTGATACATATATGATTTTTTTCTTTAGATGGTTATTTTCAGTCCTAGCCTTGCCGTTGCCCAATTAATCATATGTAATTGATTAACTTTATTCGCACATATTTATTTTGTTTCAGGCGAAAGTAACTAATACAAACAATTCTCAAAAAGACATGTCCTGTACTAACTGTGGGACGTTAACAACTACAATATGGCGACGAAATGTCAGGGGGGAAATGGTATGTAATGCTTGTGGGCTGTATTTTAAGCTGCATGGAGTCAATCGACCCCACTCTATGAGGAGAGATACAATTCATACTAGGAGAAGACGCCCAAAGGGAAGTGAGAAGTGTAACAGAAGAAGTAAACTTTTAAAATTTTGCGTTAAAAAGCACTATATATTACTTATTTACAGAAAAAGAATCCAAATTAGTAGAAGCCGATATTGATCACGACAAAAATAACTCTGAAGTTCAGTCTTTACAAAATCATAACTTTCTCATGGCTTTAGGAAATGTTGCAGCTCACAGCCCAAGTTCTTTTTCGATGCCTGTATGTATACATTGAATAAATTTAACAAATTAAAATCGTTTTTATTTTTAGCATTATTCACATTTTTTACGTGCCTCACAAAATTTTGCGGAATGTGATGTTCAGTCCGATTCTACAAATAGGGACGAAGGATCAGGTAACAGAAATGATGACAGTAATCAAACTGATGAAACAGAAAGCTCTAGCTTGCCTTTAAATCTCGCTCCCAATGAAGGAACGATTAATGAGCTCTCATTAAAATAGTATGTACTCTTAACTCTTTCACTAAAAGTGTGAGTTTTTAGAATAAGCTGCTAAGTTACCAGAATGTAAACAAAGCTATTACTTTCAATGAAAATTTAAATCGATTGACCTTCTGAGATTATTACATTTTATTATTTTTACATTAATTTGGCTTTGTGTGCCAACATATAATTTTTGAATATATTATCCGGTACATATATGTATATTTATTTTTTAAATGCAGAGAAAAGCCCTTTTGTTTTAATTATAATTTTATATATTTTATAATTTTAATCAGTTTTGCTTGGATAATAAGCCTGTAATATAAAAATCTTATATTTTTCGTCTTTAAATTGGCTAAGTGTTATTTTTTTTTTTTTAAAGGAATTGTTGTGTTGGTGGCGAAAGGCCATTTTAATTAGATTCATTCCTTTAATACGTGTAGTTACTGTAAGAGAGAATCTCTCAGTTTTGTAAGTTTTGCTGTACTCTTCATCATTCAAATTATTCTTGGTTAAATTAAATAGTTCTGTTAAATTAAATAGTTTCGCTCGCAAGTATGTTTAAATTAATAGACTTTTGTATATCGGTTTCATTTGTTACAGTATTCATTTGAAAATGTTTATAATTATTTTTCTACACCTATGTTTTCTTGTATCATATTCGTAATTTTTGCATACGTAGAAAATATGTATTTATTTTTATTTTATAAGCAGATAACATAACTTTATTACAGCAAAGCAAAGCAAAACTTTTCACTGAATTACAATCAAGCTCAAACATTTAGTGACTTATAGGCTCACTCTCAGTTTTTACACAGTTTTAACTGTGCAGTCAAAGGTTGCGTAGTTGAATCGAAGTGCGTATGTGAGAAACGAAGCAATGTTAAGTCGATGACTGAGGAAAATCTGTGGCCAACAGATTTTTAACTGTGCAAACCACAGTTGTGTAGCTTTTAACTGTACGAAGAAAAGTGACTAATCTATAATTTGCACAAATATTGCTACAGATAACTGCATAGATTTGAACTGTGAAAAAAATTGGGAGTGACGCTTACATTAATAAAGCAAAATCGTATGTCACATTGATAATGTGTTACTGAAAATTTTCACTAAAATGGGGCTGAATTTGAATTAAATCATTATATTGCTAGAGTAGTGCATATTCAAAAATAGAGACTCTCTCTAAAAAATACCTATTGAATATATTGTGGTTAGAATCAAAATTGTTATGCCAATCTTTTAGCATGAAAAAGAAGAAAATCTACATTGTAATTAATTATTCTAAAAATTTAAAACGGATATTAACTCATCAACAATATTTCACATAATTATTCTACTTTAAAATATGATTTGCTAAAATGTTTGAGGTTGATTATAATTATTACTAGACTGGTATTGCTACCGCGGCAGATTCACATGTATGAACCATAAACCACCGACACCATTCCGACAAAATATGTAATTCACATCTCAACCCCGAAGCCGGCATATTGTAAAATCAACTAAATGTCGTGAAATTTGAAATATAAATATTCGCTCTTTTTCGTATTAAAACTATGAAAAGTCTTGGAAGTGCAAAGGGTATTTGATGAAATAAAAAAAATCTGTGAGAACTAAAAAGTAGCAACGACATTCATTCCTGTGCTCCATGAAAATGCTTCCGGACATTGCTGTTGTACATTTGTCGTTTAAACGGTCGTTCAAAAAGCAAGTTTCTATATATATATACAAAAAAACGTTTTTTTTTTAAAACTATTGTATCCAATTTCTGTTAAAAAAATATTTTAAAAATATTTAAAATAGTATAGCTAATTTTTATTCTTTAGGGGTTATTTTTTTAAAAATCAAGTACCTTTTGGATTTTAAGATTTTCTAAATTTATAATTTCACCCTGCCGCATTTTTGAAAATATTCATTATACAAAATACAGTGCTTTCTAATTTGTACAATTTCCTTGCAAAACTGCTAATAATTCAAAAGGATGTCCTTTGTTCTCTGTATTGAGAGCGATCTCGTGATTAGTAAAAAAGAGTAAATGTATCGCAATATTTGAATAATTTCTTGCCTCTTGCATATATGTGTGATATTACTGCTCCTCTTTAAGCACCTCAAATAAACTTTTTATCTGATAACAAAATGTAATGCTCTCTAAATCATTTTCGCTGACACTTGAAGCAATTGTAATATATTAATTGCTTTATTTTTATATAGAAAATCTTAATATAACCCTGTAAGCAATTTTCCTCTTTACAAAAATACTCATAATTATGTAGAGTAATATTAAGAAGTTAAAACTAACAAAAAGTATATATTTTTACACTGAAATATAGTTCTAAGCAATATTTTAGAGATAATATTGGCTAAGAAGCCAAGAAGACGCCTTGAGAAAGAAAATGATTTTAAAAGTATTATTTTGCTCTCTTCGTTGTTTTGTATTTTGATTTTGTTTCCTTCAAAGGTTAATTTATTTGAGAAGTATCAGGAAATAATGTTTAAAAGTTTTGCCAAGTTTCTCGAACTTTTATTATAATAAATATTCTGGCTTACCTTAACTTAATGACAATACTATATCATTAATTCCGTATAACGTGGTAAAAAAGTCTAAAACTTTTATAGAAGCTTGAAATCAAAGCGAATAAAGTACTTAAAAAGTATACATTAAAAAATTCTTTTACCATATATCTTTGAATTTCAATAATACAGTATATAATTTGAATGAACTAATTTTAAAATTTGTGCTTTTCTAGTCGCTTTCAAACTAAATCTACCAAATCTTTGAAAGGTTATATGTCATTTTTATAAACGAAATAAATAAATATATGAAATTCATTGGAATTCACATCTTCTGTGTTTCAAAACTGTAATGCTATTTTCTATTTAATTTTATGCTCGCCTGCTGAAGTATTTTCAAACATGTTTTACTTGGCAATTCTTAGAAAAGCTTAGGAAATTTGTAATGGCAGTGTACATTCAGTCTTTTACATTTTTTTACTTAACTAATATACCTGTTGTTTACCAGTTGTATAAGCTTTAGAACGTTACTAAAATATAAGTATTATGTAATTTAGGTTATATTTTAGAATTTTGTTCGATCTTTAACTTTTAATGACTTAATTCATGAATCCATCCTTTAATTGTTTTTCAGTTATTTGATAAAAAATGACTTCTTTAAAATTAAAACTACTAGCACTCTTTTTCATGCGAATATTTAGAAAAGGTATTAAACAGTATTCTATTTTTTAAATTATTAAATTATCTATATTTATGTATAGTATTTATAAAATAACAATCTTGCATCCGAATAATAAATTAAAGCCTCTTCACAGCTCTGTTCTGATATACTTGTCAAACAATAGTGAAGTTTTGCATTTTTCGCAGATAATATACGGGAACGTAATTATTGAGTCAGAGTATTAGGCGATTTCAATCCCAGTTAACTCAGACATGCATAGTAAAATATATTCAATTTCGCTTTCGAAGAACTATGCCTTTGATATAACTACAGTTAGGTATATATTTCATGCTTCAAGTAAATATTCCTTTTTTTCTTACAAAAATTTGTTTGAATTAAATAACACAACAAAAATTGAAAATTCATAAAGTTTCCATCATATTAGTTTTTGTCCTTTTGGATAAAATGTAAACGCGTTACTTTTGCTTTCCTTGCATGCTGGTAGCTGTGATAACTCATACTCTTGATCATAACCAAGAAAAGTTGTTTATATAATCAATTACTGGGAATTTCCAACGATTTTGGTTGTTGCGAAGTAGTTAACCCAAGTTATTTTCGAGCAATAAAAACCAGCTAAATTTAATTGGCTATACTATAGTTACGTTTTCGAAGACGCCTTTGATGAATTTTTTTATCACTATTCTGATGTAAAAATATATCGCAACAGGTAAATATAATGTTAGCCCTCATCGTCTAAAGATATAACTGGAGTATAACTGGAGCTCTGCATTGCGCATTGCGGAAATTTGTCTATTTAACTTTAAATGCTGACAGAAGTAAAGGAGCGAAGGTGCCAAATGCCAATCGGAAGAAATCGTGATTGGCGGTTTAAAATCTCCTTGTGAAATTTATTTATACTTTGGATGCAATCGGCAATAATATGTTAAACAAGTTAATTTTGAGAAATAACTTCTGTGCTAAAAATTTTAATTTTCTACATCTCACGTTTATTCCTACAAAGTTCTCATTTAACACTGGCAGACAAAAAAACAAAAATGTTTGTGAACAAAAGTCAAACCATGTGATTCTAATAAATTGCAGTGAACTGAATCCAAATCTACTTAGGGCTGGTTTCACAGTATTGGCTTAAACCTTGGTTTAACTTAAACCAAATACCGAAAATATACTGGGGTTTAAGTCGAATTCGGTTTCACAGTTCATGTGTCCGTCATATTTTGCCAATGTTTGTATATTTTTACTATTGTGCATTTAGGTTCCAAACTTTTCATCGTGATTTTCTTGAGCTCTGTGTTTAAATATTATGATAAGAAAGTGAAGGTTTTCTCCAAACAATCGAAAAAGGAGCCTAGTAGTTCAGATACTTTGCTTAATTGAAGCCTAGGTCGGAAGCCGTTGGCGTCTCAAATATTAATTTTGTGGAGGAAGTCTTCTACAACCCTGATAGTTTCAAGAACTGAGTCTATTATTTAATTCCCCAAATCATAAAAATTCTGGCGACAGTTAACAAGTGATGAATGTAATGTCTCTAATGTCTCTAAAAGTGAATTTAAGCCGACACATCCCACAGCTTAAACTTAAACTTAATCGGCTACTTAACCGAACTGTGAAACTAATTTATTGGCCCTTACAGATTTGCTCTATTACCTCGAACTTCTCGAGAAATTCAAAGATAACAATCGATTTTTCATATTAAATGTTGATTTATTTTAAAAACGAAATTATACCGAAATAATGTATATTGATTGAGTTGATCTAAACTTCAATTAACTATCTTAACAATAAAATAGGCTTTCTTAAAGGAAGTAGGGGAAATCGAATCGCGGGACTCCCAGCCTTAGGTCTTGTCGGATTCCCAGCTAAGCCTAACTGGACTACCGACTAAAACCTCTCCTTCTGATCTTTTAGAACTCTAGTTCGGAACCACATTACTTCGAGCTGGGCTTCTTATTTTAACTGCCCTCTTAATTTATTTTTGTGCGGGTAGTACAACTAAAATATCTTAACAATAAAAAAGAATAAAATTATTTGCTTTCCAAATCGCCTTTCACAATTTAGTTCCCAAAATCAGCTAACACTGTCTCGTACATTTGCCAGTGTATCTTTTTTCCATATAAACATGGAATCTTTCTATATACTCATCAGACACGGCAAAAGTAGATTAAGCACATTGAGGGAATGACAATTTTGAGTATGTACTATTAAATGGCATTATTTTTATTTAAAAATTTTGTTAATGATGGCGTAAAATTAAAGCAAGAAAAACTGAAGTGTACATTTCTACGAAGTTTATATTCGAAAATAGAACTAAGACAACTTGCTCCTCTTTTATCCTTGTAATGCAAGAAGCGTTTTCTCAAAAAGTTCATCAAAGACATTTTTAGCACTCATTCTTGGAAAATATATTTTCATGGAAAATTTAAAACAATTCGATTTGAGATTTGAAATTTCTACCGAAAAGTTATGTCCTGAAGAAAATTTTGGTAGTAAAAGTTCCGTGTATTTATGTAAAAAAATCAAAGGAAATGAAAAAAATGAAAAATGTTTTACACCATATATGATGAGTGCTCTTTTCTTTTCTATAATTTCTAAAAAAGTAAAACCTGTGAAAAACACGTTGAAAACACTAAAAGTAGAGCACCGGAAAATGGTCAAAATCGTCTTATGTTATGTTTTCCAGAACTCCGCAGAAATGAGCTCCTGTACAAGTTCCTGGTAAATTTGTACTTTTATATTTCTGAGAAACGCTCCTCTTTCAATTAACTTAGATTTAAAGGGTTTTCTGATTTAAAAGACAACGAATGTGACTTCCCTTAGTTTGGCATCACTCACACAAGAGAATTTATTGTTTAAATATTTTAACGACTCTGCATTAATATTTTTTGCCTTCACAAAATTTTTTTGTGAAGTCTAGCTTTATGTGAACCGGTGGCTGAGATTTTCTGACTTTCAACTAAAAATACATATGATCTTATTTCTCAGGATCATATGTGTTTTTAAAGGCGTAGAGTCTTTTTTATGTAGTGTCTGTCCCACTAGCTTAAAAGCAAAAAAATTTGGTATATAGGCATCTTGCATTTCTGTTACTATTGCTAATTTTAAATTAGCACAAATCACGGGAATACTATTTTCTTGTAGTAATAACTTCATACTGACATAGGTTTCCCTCATACTCACAGCATGAGCTAATTGAACTAGTGGATATCGCTTGCCATTACGAAGCGAAACTTCCTTTAGCTTACATTCGATGAGACTAGAGACTGAATTGCTTTTTTAGCACCCCCTCACCATGCCTTCTTGTCGAACTATCTCATAGAGCTCATCATACGCGCTGATATCATGTCTGGTTCCCGAGATATAACACTTCCTAGACTTCGACTGCGTTTTTCACCACCTCTTCACCATGCAACAAGTATTTGTTATTATACTACTGCATAGAAGTCATCTTCCCCTTTTATTTCACCCATCATATATTTCAATATCTTGTATTTTTCAGCCTCCCACTGAGTGTAAAAGCAAGAATCTTACTAGCTCCGTGTATGCAAAACATGAATTACGCGAACCTTAGTAAAGTCAGTGTAGTTCGAACTTTTGCAAGGTTCGTGTAGTACGTGTTTTCATACACGTGTAGTTTGAACCTTTGCAATACACGTGTAGTTCGAACCTTTCCAAATTTCGTATAGTTCGTGTTTTCATTTCACGTGTAGTTCGGGTTCGTGTTTTTAAAAGCGAACTGAACCCAAGTTTGAACGTTCTTGTAAACGTGTATAACTCAGAGCTCTAGTTCATATTTACGAACACCAATAAGAATTATTACTAAATACATATTAGGGGTACTCATAAGCAATGTCGTTTTATATGTGAAGATATAAATCAAGTACCTTTTTAAGCGACAGAAGCATAGTGTAAGATGCTAAAAAGAGGTAATTAAAAAAAATTGTGGGTGTTGAGCAATGAATTATTTCGGAATTTTTTGCTTTTGACTTCATATATTTTGGCACATGCAGCACGATGTGCAAATTGGCACATGCAGCACGATGTCAATGTGGGATACATCCATTGGTGTGGCATGTAGCTGCTCCTAGAAACAAAAAAATCATTTCATTTGCTGAAAATTATAATTATAATAAGATTTCGGTTTGAATGGACGAACCTAATTTTGACCACAAAAAGAGGTTGATTTAATGTGTAAAGCAATTCGGAAAATAAAGTCCAAAATTTCGATTTTCAAGGTATTTTTAAACAAGTATGTTGTTAATCTTTCTTCAAAGCCAGCTAACAAAACTTGGTTTGGTTCAAAATATCTTGAGTTACGTGTCGCGCCAATTTGAAAGATGTTGCGGGAAGAACGCGTTTAAAATTTCAACTTATAAATAGTAGCAATTTTTGGTAGTTTACAACAACTCAGCCATAGTGTCATTTCTTTTGTGTTTAGGGGAACTGTATAAACTCATTATAGCGTCGAAACCAAGAGAATGAGATTGTTAGTTGATCTATTGTACAGCGCGCACAAAGCGAAGGGCACTCCGTTATAAACAACAGACCCACGAGACGCACGTAACGCTATAAATTCGGTGTAACTCGGTGACCAAATAAATTCTGATGTAATATTTTAAAGCTAATATCTTCAGACTATATACTATCGATTTATGAAAAAAGCAAATTTTGATTTTTACAGCCTAGTGTCTCCTCATACTCTGGACACACAGCACGTCTTAATTAATATTAGGTCTGTTTAATGAGGCTAACCGGATTTTTCCTGGAGACCTCGGTCCAATTTCTGTGTTCAATAACGCTTCGAAGTCGGCCGAAGTTTCCCAGGAATGTGTTCATTGACGGCTGCCAGATTTAGTCTCGGTCAGTCTCGGTCAACTTTTCCTGCCCAAGCTCTAGACTTAAGGCAAACTCAGGAGAAGTGTCATTCGTGGAAGTGACAGCCCAAGTTATCCAGACGAGCTTGGTCGGCTTTGACAGTTTTCCTGAGATTGAACGAAGTTTTCTCGGTTAATCTGGGGCAGTGTCTCATTAAACAGACCTATTTTGTACTAATGAATAATTAAGACCCTGTGTGTCAGGTACTAATCATAATTGTAGTCGCCTAATGCGCCAAAAAATGGGACATTAGTAATTTGCTTTAATGATCAAAATTTTCCAATCACTATTGCTAAGAGAATAATGAGATTAAAACTACTCAGAACTGAGAAAGTAAAAGGTCAACCGTCAAATGCATTTTCCTAAAGAAGAAGAACTTAAGTGAAATCCTCACTATTTAATTATTTATTTAATTATTTAAACATTTTTTAATATATTGTTTTCTCAGTACCAAGACTTGAGATTGAGAAATTCAATTTGCGAAGTATAATTTCAACACTTTACTCTACTCTATTTTTTCGATCAAAGTCAATCCTAAAAAATTCAGTCATTGCGTTGTTGACCTCTTCATAAGAATTGATTTTTTCCCAGCTAGAAAGTACAGTAAGGAGCTGATAAGATGATAATCAGATGGGGCAAGGTCAGGTGTCAGGGTCAGGTATGGAGGATGGGAGCGAACTTTCCATCCTAGCCCCCTAATGTTTATACCCTATATGATACATAGGGTATATTAGTTTTGATCCAACGTTTGTAACACATAGAACCAATAATGCTAGAGCAGAATGAATAATATACATATGCTCAGAATGTGAAAACAAATCGATTTAAGCATGTCCGTCCGTCCGTCCGTATACACGATAACTCGAGAATGAATTTAGCTAGAAGGCCGAAATTTGGTATATATTACGTTCAGAAAATTTGCTGATTTAAGTTCGAAAATGGGGCGAATCCCCCTACTCCTTCAATAGGCCGCCATATTGAGTTTTTGTATTATTGGGGCATAATTCAAGTAAGGAGCAACATATGGCGTTTAACCAATAAAATAAAAATAGCTCATATTCCCCCACTCCTTGGTCGAGCCGCCATATTGGATTTTTGGTTTATTGGACATAATACGTAGGGGAAGCAGCCTATCACTTTGAAATTTTGCATAGATGTGTTTTATGGGACTCCAGGTTGGAAAAACGAAATCTATCACTCTAAAATTATGTACAGATGAATTATATTTAGGTCATATAGGGTATCAAGTAATCAGCCTAAGGCTGATTATATATTTTATGTTTTGTTGTGTAATATTCGCAGCATGCGATATAGCGTTATCATATTGAAGAATAACACCTTTCCTGTTAATCAAGGTAGGATGTTTATCGGCAATGGCCATTATTATTCGGTCAAGTTGAACGCAATAAACGTTTGCAGTAACAGTTTTCTCGACTTTAAGTAGCTTAAAGTTAACTACCACCAAAGACGTAGAAGGATCCTGCTTCCATGGTTATTGGGCTTTGGAGTTTTTTCACCACTGGGTTATTATAGAGAACTTGTTTCTTATACGTCGCATATGGCAGACCTCTGCAATTTATTCTCATCACTGGGTACAGGGGGTGCCCGTACATCGGCTGCTGAGACTCCCTAATAGATTTCAATTGGTGTTCATTAGGAAGCGTTCGTTCTTTCTGAGATTTCTTCCATTGTTTGGCGAGTATCTTCTTCCCAAATAGCCCGCAAAGTGTCTTCATCAAATTTAAATAAACGACCACTTATTGGGGCATCTTCAAGGCCAAAATTCCCACTACGAAATGTGCTGACCCACGGCTGGCATTTGCGAACGTCCAAACAATTTTGATAAAATGCATTCATATTCACAGTTGCGCAGTTGTGTTATGGCCGCTATTAAACTGAAATAGTATGCCATGTCTAATATGGGCTTCTTTAGGTTTGCCGTTATTCATTTCTCGAAGGTATTTTAACACTAAAATATCCTAGCTGAGAACACAATGTTACGCACTTAAACAGTCACAATTGGAGTAAACTCAACGTAACAATAACTAAGAAACAGGTCAAAAATATATGATGGCAAAAACGATATTACTTACGGGTACCACTAATTCGTATGTTTATTTGTATACATGCAGATATACACTGAAATATTAACTTAGCTCGAAATTTGGTAACCTGTGTTTGAGGTAATCAATTGTTTTCGTCCCAAAAACAACTTTTCCAATAAAACCAGCATATTGTTCTGTATTGATACTCTGAAAATTGCTTTACTTTGAATATCTCAGTACAGCACTGAAGCGTGGTACTGAAGTACGATGTACTGAACGAATACGTACTGATAAAAGTATTGCAGTACCTAAATACTTCAGTATGTCTGGTTTTGAGTATAATACTGAAGTATGGTATTGAATAAAAATGAGGTTAATGTATTTTGAGTACAATATAGGCTAACATGCCATATTACTATTCAGTGGCGTAACGCCTCCTTCTGATATGGATATTAGGCTACAACGCCAATTTACTTCAATGTCCAAATTACTAGATTGAAACAGTTGAATGTGCTGATCAATCAATTGCTAAAATTGGCGTTTATATAGAGGTTCATAAATGTTACAATTCTTGGTAAAAACATAATTATGTTAGCGCAACAATCATGCAAACGAAGCAATATCAAGTAATCATGACATCAATTAAAGACATGATCATAAGTCATATCGTAAATACTTAAAATAATTTACCTGGCGTGAGTAATCGGGGTTTCTTATTGTAATGCGACTCTCTTACACTACTTTCAGAATGGTTACGCTTTATTAATAAAAACGTTCTCAGTTGTTTGCATTGAGATGACTCATGATGAGTGATACATGCATTAATTGGGTAAAATTTGTGTGATTTGACACGATCTCTTTTCTTATTACTGAGATATGTATTGTATGATTATTTTACATCATTATTCTGTACAAATATATTGTTTATTTAATATGATTGCTCTACATCACTACCCTTTGAGAAACAAAATCGTTTTTTGATTGTATATGTTTTTGTATATGTTATTCTATAATCTTACGCATGCATTTAGTATTAACCTCCCTTGTTTGCGCTATGCTTACATAGTATTAACTTATTGTTGTATATTATTCCAGGATTGTTGTTCATAAGTATAATGAAGTTTACTCCTGATTGTTCTATAATTTTAAATGACTCTCCTTTAGATAAACAATCATTTACTTTGAAAGTTGATGCATTCAATGTTTGATCTTTGCGTAGTTTTCTCTTACATTTTGTGTTATAAAGTAACTGTTTTGCCCTGCTCTGAGCTCTTTTTAATCGCAGTTTCAATTCATTGGCATAATTGTCTAGTCGAAAATTTGTCCCATTCATTGTTTCAGTTGGCAATGTTGTTATTTTTCCAAATACGAGTTCAAAAGGAGAGTAGTTTGCATAATGTTTTTGAATAATTCGTTGTTAAATTCAGTACCTTTGTTCGTTTTGATTGTTTTGAAACATCCATATTTTGAGATAAACTTTTCTACTAGTGTTCTCGCTACTGTTATGACGTCCTTTGTTTCAATTGGAAAGGCTTCTAGGAATTTTGTCAGTTCACATCGAATCGTTAATATATATCGATACTCATTTGATATTCGTAATTAGGCTACAGTGTCTATTGAAATAATTTCAAAGCTATACCCCCAATTCGTAATAACCCGTGGTTCTTTGGTATGTTTTGTTATTTTGTTACGCATGCAAATTTCACAACTTTTAAGTATTCTTGTATTGTCTTTCTCATATTTTTCCAGATGTATTTTTGTTCTATCTTTGAGACGCACCTTTCGATTCCAGCATGTCCTCCAAGTGGTCAGGAATGATTTACTTCGATAATTTCTCTTATTTCTTTTTCATCTGTCAATTTTTCGGATGGTTGTATAAAAGAATTCTCAGTGGTACTTTCTTCTTGGTTTTATAAATATTATTTTGTATTTCATTGAGTTTATTTTTGTATTTTGTTATGTCGATGTACTTAAATAATTCATCATCATATGACAAAGCTAACTCGTGTATTCTTTCTTTTTGTGTTTTCTTTTACAGTTTCTCCAGTACAAAACCTAAGTTTTTGTTTAGCATTCTATAACTACTTCATTTTTATTTGTTAATATTTTTGGCAGTTTTACATTTATTTTTTTGGAACCATTTCTTTTAGACCATTTGAATCTAATTTTATTCGAGATAAAGCATCTGAGTTTGTATTCATTTTGCCTTGTTTATAGACAATATCGAAGTCATAGTCCATTAGGTCAAGTCGTATTCTGGTTAGTTTAGATGACGGATTCTTATGAGTAAGTAAATTTACTGAAGGTCTCTGGCCAGTTGTGACCGTGAATTTTTTACCATACAAATACGGTCTGAAATAATTTATGGTTCAGTGAATTTCTAAAACTTGCTTTTCAATTGTTGAGTTATTGAGTTCATGTTTGTTTGGAGTTTGACTTGCAAACAAATTGGTCTGTCTTCACCGATTGGACCTTGAGATAGCACTGCACCTAATGCTTGCTCAGATGCATCGGTGGTAAGGATGACTGAAATCTAGAATTGGGGGATTCATTAGTTTATCTTTGGGAAATTTGAATGAGTTTTGACAATCTTCTGTCCATTTAAAAAGTTTGTTCTTCTTCAGAAGCGAATTTAGGGGTTTTATTATTTGCTAAGTTTTCTATGAACTTTCTATAATAATTGCAAAATGCAGCAAATCTTCTGGTTTCATCTGCATTTGGGGATCCTTTATGATATTGTTTTCACTTGGATCTGCTTTTATACCGTTTTCTGTGATTTGATGTCCAAGATATATTACTTTCTTCAATAACATTGGCTGGAATTGCGCTTAAGGTCGTACTTTTGAAGTCTTTGGAAAATTTTTGCTAGGTTTTTGTTATGACGTTGAAGACTGCAACCGAAGACAATGATATCATCTACGTATAAGGAAGCATTGGAATTTAAATCAGTGTTAAAGATAACATTCTTTGAAAACTGTTCGTTGAGATTTTTAAAGCAAAAGGTCAGCGTTTAAATTGATTTGTTGGGAATGCTGTTAGATGTCTTGAATCTGGATTGATCTCAATTGGTGAAACGCGGTTGTCATATCGAGCGTTGAAAAGTATTTCTCTCGACCTAGGTTGTCCAATACGTCTTCAAGAAAATTTATTGTCGATGATTTTTTTGTTAAGTTGTCTGAAGTCAACCACAAGTCTCCATTTCTATAGTGGGTCTTTTTAGGTACTATCAATAGATACACTACAATTCGTAAGGACTAGCTGATGGTTCTATTATCCCGTCTGCAAGGAGTTTTTGACCTTGATTATTTACTTCATCTAATTGTAAGTGTGCAGGACGGTAATTTTCGATATATACTGGATTATTGTCAATGTAAGCAATATTTTGCGTATAAATGTTATTTGCTGTTAGTTTCTCCTCCGTTCGCATAGATTTAGTGTTGAGTTTTTTGCTTGTTCATCTAGACCTTCTATCCGTAGTTCTTTCTTTAGCCTCGAAAATCTGTTTGAGTTTTCGGGAGATCAAGCCAATGCGCTTAATATGTGGTAATTCTTTAAAGGTTGAATAATAGGGGACAAATTTTCTAATATGACCTCTCGATCTAACGCGTTTAGAAATTTAACGTGTGTGATGCCTTGAGCAGGTATTACTGTGTTGGCTACGAACACTCCGTTTTGATTTTCTTGAGTACAGATCAGACTATCTCGCGTGATGTCTAGGTTCACTGATCTGAGTTTGTATCTTAGTGGCATCACTATTTCTTCATTTTGTATTAGTATTGTTAATGAAAAGGTTTCATGATCGATGTTGCACGGGTATTTCTTTAAGAAATCTCTACCGATAATTCCCTGGGTTAATATATGTATGCCGTTATCTATGATATGAAATTTGTGCTTCAAACCAATGTTTTCATATGAAAAATTTAAAGATGTTCCATGAGATAATGTTTTAATATTTGTTATGCTTCCGCAAGTTTCTTCTGTAACTTCAGCCGAACTTCCTCCAAGTCCCGCACTCGTTCACCTCCTATTTAACTTTTGTCAACTACTGTCTCATCAATCGGCTGGTACGAATCCTCTCCATCCTTGACCATCTCTCTCCCAAAGTTAACGAAATAGGGCGTCATTCCCAAAACTTCGTGTCTAGCTGTTCGTATCGCGCATGCCGCTTTTTGGAGTAGTATATCCCACGTTCGATGGTTGTCGCCGACATAGTGTAATGTGCATGTGGAATTAAAAATTTCTCCCTCCATCTGAATCTAATCCTAAAACATTTAGATTCATAAAATCTCATTTCATAAAATTTCCTTTGCATAAAGAAAGGCAAGTAAAATCCAAAGCATTGGGAACCGTAAAATTTCTTTCAACATTCGGATCAAATTTCAAAATACTGACCGAATGCACTTGCCGTCTTCACCACTTGATTATTTCTCTCCGCGGGATTGGCTTGCGGGTGGTATAAGGCCGTGAAAGTGATTGAAATTCCTTACCCCGCCATCAATTTCCGAAATTATCAGCTAGTAAATTGTGAACCGTTGTCACATATTACCACTTGGGGTACCCCAAACAATAAGAACCCTTGTTTTTCTATAACTCGACAAATTTTTGGCAAAGTAGCTGTTCTTAAAGAAATGAAAAGGGTAAACTTCGAAAAGTCATCAACAATCGACAGTATCTAAGAGAATCCTCTTGATGAGCGCGACAATGGACCAACCAGATCGACGCAAATCATTTCCCATGCCTTGTTTATACTCCTGCGGATCGTCATACCTTCCGCTGACTTTTTATTTTCATTTCCCATGGGTTTCTTATACCCCTGTGGATCGCCATACCTCCCGCCGACTTCTTATTTTCAGGCTTCGTCGAACGACATACCATACAACCCCGGACATATCGCACCACCAACGATCGCATTTTTGTCCAATAGTTTTGTTTTGCACACCCACAAATGTCACAGTGGGTTCATCATGGCCTCGTCTTAACAGTGGTATCCTTTTCTGTGGTGGAATAACTATTTTCCAGGATTCCTCCGACTGTAATTTCGGGAAACGGGCCTTTATGTACTTATACAGTTGCCCCTCTTCAAGGCGTCAATTTGGAAAACAATCCGGATCTTCTGACATTCTTTTAATCATCAGCTATTTATCTGTAGCCTTAGCTTCTACAGTAGTAACAACTGGCACCGATTGTGATAAAGAATCCGCGACCAGATTTTCGTTTCCCCTCCGAAGGACAATTTTATAGTTGTATGGTTGGAGTCTAACCGTCCATTGTTGAGCCAAACCAAGGAATGGTGGTCGATAACAACTTCGTACCTTCAACATACGGACGCAGCTTCTCTACGGCCCATAAAACTGCCATGCGTTCCTTCTCCTGGGCCGAAAAATTTCGTTCGGTGCGAGAAAGGGAGCGACTTAAATAACAAACAACCTACGCTCTTCCCTACAAAAGTGACACTTGTCCGTGCTTACCGTCAACCCTGCCCGCTGTAAGTGATTAAAAACTGATTGAAACGCTGCCAGGTAACGGGCGCATTACGTATTATGACCATCCTGACGGCATCTAAAGCATCGAACTCCAGCAGGATTCCTCAAATTTGCTTCCCTAATCGCAGCTGGAATTGATGAAAGCTGAATTCAGCTCCAACAAATTCGTGGGACGCCTTGAAGGTAGGGGTATAAAATTCTCCACCGAAATCCTGACCGATTCCAATCTTCTGTTCAATTCAACCATTTCATCTATCGATTTAATTTCGGTGAGGCCTATTTGAGGCTGATAGAATGAGTTCACGTTACGCCGCAGAATCTCTAATTGATATTCTTCTGACAAAGAATTGGTCATTCGACTAAATAAACTCATCATTGCCATTACGTATGTACCTATTCCTTAATCTTTGCCCTGGGTACGTCTCCTTACTTCATCCAAAAGCCGATGATCGTAATCTAGTGGGAGGAATCCTTTCTCAACTCCCTTACTAACTCTTTCCAAGAATTGATTTTATGTTTGTGTTATGTATCTGGGTTCAATTCGGAAAAACGGATATTTTCATGAAACTCACAATATATTTCACATATCATAAGGGTTACTTAAACTACTAAAACTAGGGTCTCGAAGCGATCCGGTCCTGTACCCGAGTTCACCAGAACTAACTCGACGACCATCAGGCACAGCTGCTTGGCGTTTTTGTATTCGTGCTCTAGCCAGTAGTGCCGATACAACAGTTTGATACCTCTGTACCAGAGTAACGCGATTTCCGTGAAAAGACACCTCGTGCCGCACTTAATTCCTCCACTCTTTCTAAAAATGAATTCACGCTCCTTGACGAATCACCCGAGGACTTCAAACTCCATTTCCAAACCGGATATTCGGAAGGCTTATAAGACAAATTGGTCGGCAGGTGGCGTGATTCCTCTATTGCTCTCTCCTCAGTATGTGACTCACACTCCTCGTGCTGTGATCCACCCTCTTTTGATTTCGGAAATCGCCTTTCTCCCCCGACTACTGTTCTGTTCACGCTGGGCCGCTCGTGTTTATTTTCGGTCTGCCCCTCAGCTTCTTCCGCAATCTTCTCTTGCATGCTTCCCAATAGTACTAAAAGTTCAGTCCGTAGTCTCGTCTTTTCCGATTTATCAGTCTCTTCAACCAGTACTGATCGGTTCATCCGCCCTAAGGCCCAATTGATTTTAACCATAATTTTTCTGTATACAGCTTCCTTCCGTTGTTCATTATATTTCAACGCCAAATTGTTAATTTCCTCCATCTTTCCCACTACCGCCTTATAATCCACGCCAAATACAAATGGATATTCTTCTTAAGGATGTCCCTATAGGCCTTTCGCATTTCTTCGATTTTCCCCCTCTGTACACCTAGCATCTCGAGCTCGTACGCGAGCTCCTCATGGTTTAATGTGCATCCATCAGGATAATTGATAAAATGATTTCAGGAAAAAATATAGGTACATAGCAAAAAATTACCTCAGAGGTCCTTTTATCTTTGTACTTTCCATTGACGATATCGTGCATCTGTTGAAACCCAATTTATGCCGACGGTATGAAAATTTTCTCCTTCATCAATGACATCCATGATTGCGCTTTTCTCCAGGAGGATTTGGATGTCTTTTATTCCTGGTGTGTATACCATAACTTGGAGCTCAACATAGATAATTGTGAGGTCACGTCGTTTCTTAGAAAGCGTAGTGCTGTTAATTATAACTACACATTTGCCGCGGACAGCATCCCTCGTGTACAATCTGTTGTCGATCTCGGCGTGAAACTGGATACAAAGCTTGATTTCGTTCATTAGGTTTGCGCTTTGCTCTTATCGGGAGCGACTTAATCTTATTGGCATGGTTTTGCTGGATGAGCGTCGTAATGTTGCCGATATAGTTTTTATTCACCAGGTCTTGAACGGTAATATCGATTCCACGGAGCTTCGGGTTAGGATTTATTTTAGGTCTAATGGCTACTGCTTAAGGGAAGTCCCGCTTCTGCATATTAATTTCTCCAGGACTAACTACAGTAAGCATGAGCCTATTAACCGCATGTGTTAACCGCACTAGAGATCACTTTGACCTAGATGTGTCCAAGAATGTACTAAGGAACCGTCTTCGTATGGTTTTGTGACCCTTTAACTGGTGTCAACATTGGATGCTTTTGGGTTGTCTTTGTTCCTTTGTTACCTTTGTCCTGTTATCGGTTGCTTGCCAGCTATCTGTGTGGTTAACTAACAATTACGTGTCTGAATGCTTGTCGGAGAGCCTAATTCCTTTGAAATGTGTGAACGCTTAACGCGGAGATAGGTAAATTATTTTTGGCTCCACGTTGAGAAGTGCGCCTTCTGGGCCAGAAGGGAAACTCATTAATATGAAATAATTGATATGCTGCGTGATTTAGAGGGTCAACGAAAGGAAGAAAACCGTATCGTGTAACAGAAAACAAACCGCGTAAAAAACCGGGTTGAAAAGTCGTGGAAAAAACGAATAAAAACCGCATAAAAAGATCGAGAAAAAATCGCGTACAAAATGTAAATATGCTGTGTGAAATTCACACTCATATCTCATTTTATGAGATATTTTCTCTGTCTTATTTTTTTAGAAATATCACAGCGAAATATTGAGCCTATCTTTTACACTTAATGAATGAGAAAAGTTTAAGAAATACCGTTATGCAGGGTGTGACCCATCAGTCATAGATCAAAGAGGACAGCGTGAGAGCGGACCCCAATACCTTTTTTGTCCGATTCCTTACTTTTACGCGCTTTTTATACTCTAGATGTAGGGTACTATAATTTTAAGCAAACTTTTGTAACGCATAAAAATATTCATGATACACAGAAATAAACTATATGGCCATTAATGGGAGAAGAAAAGAAGTCGTTTAATAGATGTCTGTCTGTCTGTCCGTCTGTCGGTCTGTCGGTCTGTCGGTATGTCTCTCTGTCCGTCTGACTTTCCACGCGTTATCTCCAGAACGCCTTAAGCTAGAGAGTTGAAATTTGGTATATAGATACCTTATTACGACTGAAAGATCAAGTTCGTAAATGGGCCAATTTGGACAACTCCTTCATAGTGTTGCCATATGAAACATACAGGTAGATCAAACAAAAAATCGATATTTTTCTTCTAAAACAAGAACGCTTCGAGGCAGATGGATAAAATTTGGCACACATATACTTTAGT
>QYTT01078213.1:7704-24956 GCA_006980735.1 Dasypogon diadema | reverse complement strand
TATAATTATTCAGAATGTGCAACAAGTGTTAACTAGCATAATAAAAAACTACTTTGAATTCTGAACATACCCGTCCGCAGAACTGCATTTTTTATATAAGCTAGTTTTTTACCCAGCGTCTTATTTCTATTTCTAACAAGCTGGAAGCATTTTAACAAGTTATGCTCGCGTATAACCTTTATCAGCACAATGTCGTTTGTATACAGATAAAATTTGATTTGTGACTATTTAGCCACGGTGGATTACATCAAAAGCTTTTAACTAAAACCATTCTTAATTCCGTTCCGAAAAAAATGTGCAGATCTCCTAATACCACTGCTATAAAAGCAGAATTTAAGTGAACAGTTCGGATTGTATCGAAGAAACACGTTTACAAGTTGATTGATATGCGAGAAATCCAAGATTGTATGTATAGGGACAACTCGTTATCTACAACAAAAGTTGTTTTACGACTGTACAGTGGCATAGGTACGACAAGAGTTTTTATGCTTCTATTCAATTATCTATTTATGCCTCATATAATTAGCATAACACATTTATAAATCTACGAAAAATATGCCCCGTTTTAAGATAATTTCTGTTTTACGACAGCCATGTAACTTGTATCTTTTACAGCTACTTAATTGTGGTGTATTAATGACAAACCATTATAATCGTAAATTTCTGATTGGAAATAAATCGGCTTACTTCTTAATTTAAAACAGATTAGCCACCTGTTGCTGTTCATATTTTTATGGCCATTTATCTTTTTACTGCGAAAACTTAATCGTTATATTATCGACCACCACCAAGTAGCAAATCCGAAGAAAAGATACAAAATGTTACATTTGATGGAACCTTTACGATTATCAAATTTAGTGATATGCTCACTTTTAATAAATAATAATTAAGTCTATAGTACAGTTTAAATATAACTTACTGACTTAAACAAATACTGAAGGAAGTAAGCCATATTATGAGAACAATGGTTAGTAAAAAAAATGTAGGATATCTGAAGCTTTTCCAAAAAAACAAAAATTATGACATTCTTGCTTTCAAGTTAAACGGAATATATAAGATGTTCCAAAAGCCTGATCTTCACACGATTTTTTAAAACCTCAATGGTGAGTCTTGTTCAGAGCTTAAGAAAGGTATCCAAATGTATCAAAGGGTAAACATATTACTATTATCCTCTATCTGCTTGTAGCATGAGCTCTTTTTGTAAAGGACTGCGAGAGCGAATAAAAAGTGAATCAAAATCGCAGGAGGTAGTGATTAACTGCAGGGGAAGCGCCTACATCTCAAATAGTAATGGGTCACATCCACTGAAGATTTTTCTCTGTGTTTGGAATTGCCAATTAGATTATCGATCTTATAGGGTGATTAATACGGAAGTCTACTGCCAAAAATTATATTCCAAACTCAGAGATTTTTTATTTTATGAAGAAAACGTCATGGTCAAAATTTGTCATAAACATAAGTTTATCCCCATTTGGGGACTTCGAATGAGAAACTAGAAACTTAAGTCTGTATTTTGCTTTTACCTTTTCACGAAAATATAGTTCACAGAAGAAATGGTATAATATCTTGATAGGAAAGGAATGTTATCAGTCCTGAATAATAGTTAATCCAACTCAAGTATGCTGGTTTTTTATAAATACCAAATGGCGGACATATGGTTTTCTCATTGTATTAGAATATTGCAAGAGTAAATCACTTGATCTTGTTTTGATTGCCGTGGATTACTTTGATTTTGTGTGTATCACAGTTGTGCAAAATAACATTTTCTGGTAGGTTTTGTGTATCCATTTTGGCTGCATTTTGAAATTATGAGATTAATTGTATCGAAAAAGACACACAATTTGATACGGTTTATACAGATTTTTTGGAAGCATTTAACAGAGTTGGTATGTCTCGTCTTATTCAGAAGTTAAGACATTTTGATTTTCGCATATCTCTTCTTAGTTGGATTACTGCGTATTTATACGAAACCGTAACCAATATGTGAAAATCGACAATATCTTGTCTATATATATTCTAGTTTCTTCAGATGTTCCTCAAAGCAGTCATGTAGGGCCTTTGCTCTTTCTTCTTGTTTATAACTCTATTAATGATAAATGCTTGATATTTGTTGATGATCTTTAGTTGTTCATTAAGATTAATACTATTGAGGACTGCTTCTCTGATCTCGAATACAAGATGGAAGAACTTAGTGGACGAAAGCATTTTTCGAAAGTTTTCGAGTTTCCCTTCTCGGTGGAATTAAAGTGAGCTCTTTCCTACTACTTCTGCCGTTTTCTGAGAATAAATGCTTTGAAACAATCTTCTACACCTTCTGGTTAAAGCTCTCGCTAGCATTTTGATTTTCTCACACTTTTTTTTCAACACATCTCTGCCTTAGTGAGATCTTCATGTGCTGTCTTTTTGCGCAATTAAACGCAAGCTGATTTGTGTGGATATTTCTTAAGGTCCGTCTTCATGTTGAGAAAACACATCGGTTTTGTCTGGCTTATGAAGGAATCTTGAAATTTCATGGTTCGCCAGAGCAAAAGAAAGCCAGACATTTCACTTAAAGGTTTTCATAGAAATGACAAAAGCACCACATAATAATAATCAGTTTTCTTCTAGTTTGAAAGTGGCAAGCCAAGAAACACAACCTTCTCGCAGCACTGACCAAATTTCCCAAATCGTCAAATCTCAAATTAAAGAGCCACATTGAACTTTGGTAAAGACCGTACGGAGAGTGAAGGATTTCATATATGCCGGGTTTCTTAAAAAAAAACCTGGGTAATGTGAGATAAATGGTTAGTTTTGTTCATGATCTGACCTCGTGGAGTTTTTCGTTTCCGAAAAAATAGTGAGCATTATTTATTTGCATATTGGCCTGGTGTTAACCCACTTTTTTTGGTCATTATTCTTTTGCTGTTTTCGTCTGAGAAGATTGCGCTTTTGCCTGAGGACTACTGTTATAGATCCGAAATTCATCTTCGGTACAGATGTTCTTGAGAAAGTCAGGGTTGTTTTTGATAGTTTCCAGTTTGACTTAGCTGACATTCCATTCGTTAGGACTTGCGTTAGCAACAATGAAAAAAATGATGCAGTCACTCAACTCATTCCTAGATCTCAGGTTAAAATCTTATTAAGAATGGTTTTTAGAATTTCAAGGTCTTGTTGTTAATCTCTGACAGTCAAAAGGCTATTTTAATTTATTGCAGTTCTCTCATGTTCCAGGACGACTGTTTGACTTGTGTGCCATACTATTTGACAAAAATATATACTCCCCTTCGTTTTATTTCATTTAAATGTTGAAGATGAGCAACAAATAGCGTAGCATAGTTTTTATATCGTCATCAATATCGTAGTATTATGAAAATTCAAACTATTGACTCTAATACTTGTTCTCCTTATGATTAGTGTGCTTATCTATATATTAATTATACAAAGAAAGCTCCCGGTTCCGTATTTCAGCCACTTTTTTTATATGGAGTTTCATCGAGCTTTTCTTGAAATTTTATAATGGCAACACTGATCCGCATCAGTTCGGGGTTGTGTTCATTACTTTGGGTTTGCGTTCCTGGGTAACTTTGGTGTTAAGTGCGATGTTTGCCACCGATAAGTATGGATTTATTGGAACTTTTTTTATTTCATTATTCTGCATGGTAAAATATTTTGCAAGTGTCTCTTTATTGCTTCCTTGCATGGGAAGGATTAGGCCTACAGTTGACACCTCTGAAAAAAACACGCTTTGAAATTTAAGGTGCAAATTGAGGGAACATATAAAAACGTTATGTCACTCATATACCTTCAATTTGTATACCTTCAATTTGTGCAATTGCACAGGGATCTCCTAGTATAAGATTAAATCTTGTGTACCTTGCCAATAAAGTAGTTGATTGATTGATTGATTGACAGAAATGTGTTGAACTGACTGAAGATGATCTAATCTTTTGAGATGTAGCATTTTTCCTTAAAATTTAAATTTCAACTTTCGATGGTTTTATTGTCTTCAGGAAACGGATAAATAATAAAATCTAAATCTTGATAAAATTAAATATTTTCTATGTTACTACCTTTTATAATAAATATTATATTTGGATTTTCAATGGATAGAGAATTGAAAATCTACCGTAATCATGTAGTAATGTGTTTCCTTGCCTTATACAGGGTGGCGAGTGGGAGAGTAAAAAAATTATTTTTGTTTTTGATATACCATAATTCTTCAAATACAATCATCGGTTGTATTTTTGGAGAATATAATGTAAAAGGTAAAGGTTATTCTCCCGTTCTAAAGAAAAGGGTCGTATATGCACTTTTTTGTTTGGGGAAAATCGATTTGTTTTTTATTTAAGCTACTGCTTCAATAACTTGATTGAATTCAATTGAAAGCATTTTTCGTTTTATGAGAAATGTAGGTATATTACCTGTAAACCCCATTTAAAAAATAGGTAGTTGAATAAGGCAGTTTCGTTCTGTTCCTTAATAAATTTAGATGTGCAAGAAATTGTTTTCATAGCCGTAGTTTCATTGTGGATATGGGATCGATATTTTGTACTTGCGAAGCCTCTGGGATGTTGTACAATAAAATTGTGAATTACTTTGCAACATTTGCCAGCCTAAAATTCCCAACCTACTCTTTCCTAAAAAAATGTCCTTCCGCCTATGCGATGCTGTGTGGGCTTACGCAATACCTTAAAATTACTATTTTACATTATGTACATACTATATTCAAGGTGTCCCGTATTGTTATATTCAAACTTTGAAAGGGTTATGTATACTTAATTCTAAGAATAAAAAAACACGCAAAAGTTGTAAGTCAATTTTCATTTGTTTCAAAGTTATAGGCCTATGAATTTTCTTAACAAATATTCATAAAATAAGGTAAAAAAGGTAAATAAAAACTGGTCTTAGCCAAAAAAAGCCTATTTCATATAATAACAACTGTAAATATCACTGAGATTTTAAGTATTAAAAAGCTGGTGTGTTACTGTCTGTAGGACGTTTATTTACTTTCAGAATTTAATTTTTTTAAGAAAATTTATAGGTCTACAACTTTGAAAGAAATGAAAATCGATCTACAACTTTTGCGCTTCTTATTCTTAGAATTGAGTATGTTTTACGCTCCCAAAATTAGAACATAACGATATGAATACCTTGTATATAATAAATGTGAATTTAGTAATTTAATAAAAGAATAAATTGAAATTTTGATCTATAGTCAACAGAGAAGGACCTTCTTACCGAGAGTAATTTTCACTGGCTCTCACTTACAAGAAAACTTTGATCAATATTAAACCCGCGCTGTTCCTATACAACAGAAATACTTCTAAAAAGCCGATATAACAATAGTAGTAGTATTAAGAGGGTTAGTAATAGAATGTAGGCATTTACTAAAAAGTTTTATTATCGCTCGATATTTAATTGCACTAATTTTTCAAAATTAATTTTTCTAATTTATTTTTTTATCACTCAAAGCATAACTCATAGAGAACTTACGAGTCATTGAGACATCACAGGTTATTAGCATGAAAATATTTGTTTTAGTCCAATCGTAAATGTATCAGGCCAAGAATACGTGAAACGTACCACGTATAGATGACTTTGTTAGCTGATTTCAGGATCAATAGGAATTATTTAATAACATTTTCTGAGTTTTTTTTCTCTTGTCTTGGAGTATGACTTTGTGTTCCAATGAGAAAACATGTGGAGCCTAAGCAATATTATTAAAAAGCAACTTCTAATGGGTAATCCAAGCACAAGTTGGGTCTGGTACAGTCATAATTAGTGACTTAATGATAAAGCGAGAAAAGTTCCTTCTCTACATTGGTATTTTTTCAAGTGGCGTTCTAAACTGCCAGTTTGTTCAGTGTCATATTTTAATAGTTAATAAAACTTACCCACGTAACAAATATAAAACAAAGTTTGACGGAGAGCTAGAACCAGTTCGTTTGAGACCCCTTATCATATTTACGACGTGTCGAGTATATCTGAACTCAAATTCTCACTTAATTAACAAATAAAACTGATGTCTGAGAAATTTCTAACTTTGTTTTGCAGTCATGGACAAGTTTCCAATGCCACAATTTAACCTGAACTTTTAGGCTGCTACAAACTTCTTAGTGCTACTTTATCCGCGAACACTAGAAGTGTAAATTGTCACGAGAAATGTTACCAACACCCAAATATTCCTCTATCAGTGCAAAAGTGGGTGTCAAAGTCGGCTGTCTCTGTCAATCCCCCGCATTTGTGCCACGCATGAATATACTCTTGGCGACGACGAGGAAAAATTTGTTCGAACATGCGACGTTAATTAATTTTCCAAGCGTTAATTAATCATTTGCTATGGCAACGCAAATGTCTGATAACACGTTTGAACTTTTTGACATTTCAAGTTTTTTGCTTCTGAAAAATTTTCTTTGTGTTTCTAATAATGTTTTGTTTTATGACTGGGGCCCCTGGAGCTGTTCCTGAACTGAGCTGTCTTTTTCAATCAAAATTGTCATAAGATTTCGACTTAACGCTCTTGTCGTAGCCTGGTGTGTCAAATGGCTCATTTGTCATTTACCATTTCAAAAAATTCTGATTTATTAAGAGAAAGACTGGCGGAGGTTTGAAAATGTTTTAAGAAATGTTATTAGGGCAATTTATCTGTAAAGTCTTGTCTTATCAGAATACGGGTGGAGTATATTTGGTCATATTTCTGCACAAGTATTAATCACTTCACATCTTAAGTTCCTTTAAATCAAATTAACTAACATTACTTTGGTACTCCTAAGTATCGATATTTGATATTAATACTAGTCACCAATGAGATTGAAAGCCGTTTTTGCACATTGCTTAATAAGGACAATGAATTGTAAATTGTATTGTGTCTACTCTTCGCTTAAGCATGAGAAAGAAATTCCTGTTTAGGTCTATTGTGGCACTTGTAGGTGAGTGCTAGGCCAGATAGGATGAAATATTTTTTGCATGCTATAAAAAAGTAGAAGCTATCAAATTTTGTTGGTGGCCAATGGAGGGACAAAATAAATGATGAGAAGACTGTAATAATTTGCTTTGAAAGAATAGCAGTACAGAGCCGAGGCCAATATGCTAAATTTCACTAAAATTTAAAGGAATATTCAGGACAGCTGTACATAGTTTTATGCATAAGCAAAGCTGATTGTTGCAAAAGCGAAATTAAGTATATTGAATGTTATATGGCAATTGGGAAGTTCTTTCGTTTAGGTGATGACGTCATAAATCTAGGAATATATGTCTTTATTGGCGACAAGGTCGTTTAGAGGTCAAAAAGTCCGTTTGAAATTTGAACAAAAAATCAGTTTTTTTTGCGAGCAGGGGTAGAGGAGTGAAATTTGACTTAAATATATATCCTAAGACCCTTTGACGAATGCCGAAGTGATACATCTTTTTACAGGACTCAAAGGTACAATTTTGTAACTTTTCCGTTAAATTTAAATATTTTTAAAACGGTAGACAATACATATTTCAAACTTGACTCATATCAATATAAAGTCCTCATAGAGCTACATAATTATTTTTTGGAAATATCCTTTTGTAAGGATACAAAGGATATTCAAATTTGCATTGTACGAAATGCACTGAAAAAAATGTAAACTTATCTTAATAATGCTGGACCACAAAAAAAATATTAACTGGAGATTTTGCTTCTTGTTGTTATCCACAAAATTTGAGTTTTTATTGAAAATTTAATTAATCCGGTTAAAAGAATTGCGCACTTGATTTCAAACTTCTTCTATTTCTTTATATTAATACTAAGTTATTGAAACATCATAACAAATATTGCTTACATTTTAACTTATTCGTTTACTATTTTAAAATTCGAGTTTTTTCCTGTAAACGTTCCAAAAAATTGGGCGCGGCTATATAAAATGCGCTGGCTGTGAATGAAAAATTTGATATGAAAAGTGTGTTCGTCACATTAATTTTTGCAAAAACATATTTACCAATAGCTTATAGTAACCTAATCCAAAAAGGATAACCTCCAAATTTTATCAGCGTCCTCCATACACCCTAGAGCTCTCCAATTTGGTGAATAATTTCATACATTATGCTAGTGCAACAAAGTTCAAACGACCATAAAATATCAGGATCAGTGGTAATAGTAGATAATATCGAGTTGAGCATTCGCCATGATCGAAGCCAGAAGTGAGTGGATATAAGACTTTTGAAATTGGTCTTATCTATTATTGTGCCGCATGTTACTCATATTTTTAAGGCAATTTTAACATCTTATTATTCCGATGCGTGGAAGATTGCAAGGATTGTGCCGATTCCGAAGAATTCTGGCTCCACTCGGCCTGGCAATTTTTGGCCTATTAGCATTCTACTATTTCTCTCAGAAGTATTAGAGAAACTAATTTATGCACAAATTATTAAATTCCTGACTAAACGTTGTTGACATCAAGTCAAAATGGTTTTCGGAAAGGGCACGTAGATATTCAGATGGCGTAGGCTTAAATCCTGAATAGTGGTTGAGGCAATTCTACGAGAATTGTACTTCCGAAGCCTTGCACAGTAATTTCATGCCAAAACTTGTGGCTCACTTGCAACATTTGTCAGATTCAAATTTCCTTAAAAAAACAGCAATAGTACCCTAATAGCCTTTCTAAAATTGTGGGAGGACGTGAAAATAACTTCTGATAAAGATATGGATACGTTTCTTGTTTTACTGGATTTCTTCAAGCATTTCGATTTAGTGTACTACGTGATCCTCTATGAATAACTGAAAATTTGCTTTGACTTCTCGCTTTCATCTGTCTCATTGATTAAAGGCCATCTTTTGTACTAGCAGTAGTGTGTGCGAACTGATGACGATTTTTCTGATTGCACGGAGTTGCACTTCGATATACCGCAAAGTTCCATCTTGGGTCCTTAGTTATTTGCCATATACGGGTGTTCCCAGTTAAAGTGACGAAGTGGGCATCCAATGATAGATCTCCACGAGATAAACCAAAAACAATCCTAACTCTACCTTCAATACGTAAAGAGGTACGGAGGTTCTTATACTTCTTATCCTTTTTATTCCCCAGATACCTCCTTTTTTAGACGTTTGAGATCATTCTGGTGTCAGAAAATGATCAGAGACCGAACGTCTGTAATTGTGGTGTTCGGAGAGTTTATTGTTTCTAAAAATCAAAACTTTACCAAAAAGGGCACTTTCTCATTAAATTTCCTTTGGAAAAACGTCGTGGTTCCTGGTCGAATAAGGTTCCCTTAGAAATTATTGGTTATCAAATTTTTAAATTTTACTAATTTATTAATTCTATTTTATTAATTTTAATGTAATTTAGCGTATTATAATTTTAAATGAAACAAGTTCGAATTCTAAAGGAACTGCATTTTGGCCCGCTGTTGGTGGTCTTCCAAGAAATTCGATAAAATTGAAGACCTTAGTTATACATATATAAACAGAATTATAATAATTTGATTTTGTCTCTAAATAAAGCATTATAGCCTGTGCTCCTGAAGTAAAAACTTAGACAAGTTACTACAAGAGTTTGTGCGAATATGTGCTGTCCAAAATCTAGGCAGATATTGAAATAAAATAGACTTTTTTTATATAGTTTCCCATTTACAAGTTAAATCAACAACTATTTTGTCCTACTGTATCTATTACCATTTCGAAGGTATCTGTGATATTTCTAGTTTAATCAGTACGAACAAAGTATACCTGTTATCTTCTGTAAGATTTACTCATTATTTATCTAAACAAGAAGAAAACCAAACAGAAAATTATCTCCTTTCACAATGTCGGAGACCACACACTTCGTAGTCTTAACTACTTCGCGACAGAAATTACCACACATGCAGATAAGGCAAAAACAATAAAGTCAGCAAATAATCCCCGATAGCTGTCAAAATAAACGAATTGGCCATTTGTTTCTTGATATTAATTATGGAATTCACTATTTCATGTCATTAGACTATAAAATCACCACTACAAATCCAATCCCGTAGCGATAGTGGCATAAACTCTACTAATTAAGTTTCAGCATCGCGATACCATGTCTGATCCATCATAAAGCAGCCGATTTGCCTCTGTCACTTGGTCTATCGAGCTCAAAGGCAATAGCATCATCTGCATAGGCTTACACTTTTAGACATAGTGTGAGCCAGAAATAAGGAAATGCCCGTTCGAGGTCCAACATAGTACTCCCAAGTACTATCAGTATCAATAACACAAGCCTATGTTGATTTTTTGTTTGTGGCAAGTTTTATTGCAATATTAATTGCGGTCGTAATGTCAGGAACTTTGAGAGGATTTATGAAACACATTTGTGTGCCGCGATTATATTAGAAGTGATAAGAAAATCAATTTTTAAAATTTATTTTGTAAATTGAATATGGGATCTTTGACGTAATTTCTATTTCTGATAGAAGATTCATTTCGCGTGATTATTGTTTTTAATTAGAGCTCAGCAATGTGATGGATGTATTGAAGAATTACTCATTAGTAAGCCACTTTGATTGTTTTCGGAAATAATATTTATATTTTACTGGGTGGCCCGTGCAAGACTTTTTTTTTAATTTTGCCACAAAAATGTTAAATTATATAGTGGAGCAACACGTTGCCTTTCCACAAAACCATTTTTGCATGCATTATATTATATAGTGCGCATTTTGATTTTGACACTACCGTTAAGTTAGGGCTACACTTTTTCAATTAATTGTTGAACCTTGGCAATTTTTGAAAACCGCCGCGATGAGTCCGCAGTTTTGACTTCTGTTTGCATCCTAAAATACAAAAATATAGTCGGTTCCCTCACATCTATGTGTTTGATAATTTTATTCTAACTTTCGATGTACAATTCCAAAAACTCTTTATTTGGTTTTATAACGAAACTATTTTTTTAACTGCAGAGAATGATGGGGGGTATCCATTTTGCCGAGAGATATTTTCCTCATCATAGAAAATTGTGGATGGTATTGATGACTGCTGTTCTGGGTATTTCACTGAACCCTGAGTTATTGTACCTTACAACTTCTCCTAGACATGAGTGCAATCAAAATTCTACCGTTATGGATTGAAACATTGAATGCATAGATTTCTTCAAATATCTCGAAACAAATCTCAACCAACGACATACCTAAGGATATATGGACTTAAGCACAGGGTAATAGGGCTTGCTTTTCGGTGATTTGCGGGCAAATTGAGAAAAGGAGAGGGTTAGAGGTATTTAAGCGGAGAGATTTGGTGAATATGGGCAAAGGATGAACTACAAATTGTATTAAGGTTTCGAGATTTTTTCACGTGGCAGCCTACAATAAACGGATATGGAACGATAAAACTTCCATCAGAAGACTCCACTCTGTATTTGAATAGGGAGCCATTTGCAGAATAAACCAATGAGAAACGTTACAATTATCATCATCAACATGGATGTAATTTAACTCTTGAAGCGTTTTAGTCGCCTCAACGATCTTATTCCTACAGAGGTTGCAATTTTGGGCCCTCTTGCCGAAACCATCAGGGTTTTCTTCAACAATCACTTTTGGCAGATTGATGATATTCATTGGGTCCAAACAATTTCAACCAAGTAGATCAATAAACTTGGTAATATTGGGAGTATCACGAGTGATATGTAGTGCAGAAAATAAACTATATTTTTTATTTGTGTTTCCCATCAGAGAGTCTCCGTTTTCACCATTGCTGTGCCATGTGTGCCATGTGTTAAGATCCACACTTCTTAGCGAAAAGAGACTACGGTTTTAATAAATAGACGTTATCATTAAGAAATTTATCTATGTATGTATGTCTTCTGTTTTTCCCGCTGACTATAGGTCGCGGTTATTTAAACGGAATGTGTACCGACATATTTACTCGAACTCCCTTTCTTCCTATGGTCCTATCCGTCAAGGCGGTGCAGCATAGTATCAAAGGGTATCTCACGATCTTTGGCTTCATTGTAAAAAAAAGTTCATGAGTTTTGAGTTAAACGTAGGTTAGTGTTTTCTTTCTCTTCTCTTCTCTTTACAGTCTCTTCGTTTTCTTCTTATCTGTGGTTACTCGTTGACTGCAAATCCATTTCTCTTGTTCTTTCGTGTATATTTTCGGAGATCATAATAAGCATTGACCATCATCACATCGAATTCTAATTTACTTTTATCTGTGACGTTGTTGGCAAAAATGATCTCAAGAAGAAGAAGACTTGTATCCCGGGATATTTTGGCAGCTTCAAACGTATAGAACCATTTTATGCCATGCACGCTGTATGCTTCAGTTACTACAGTCACAGCAATTTTAAGGAAATCCAGATAAAGTATTTTAGATATTTTATGATATTTATTTCTAAGGTGTCATATTGGGAAACAAGCTCTGCACGATTCACCGGTATATGTTTCACGGGCCATCTAAACCATGGCTTTGGGCGCGGATCTCTTGTTCTTCTCTAATGCTGATATTACGGCTAGTGTAGCCTTTCACTGATCCCCAATTTTTGCATGCTGACTCTGAGCTGTTTGAAACTGTTGCGAACTTTCATTGTAGACATTTCCGGTTTTGCATGATGTTATTGATCCATTGCCTTCTTGGTAGCAGGTTTTTATTCATCCTTTTTTGACGTGGAAGTTTTTTGAGTCTTGCATCAAACTGGGTTTTTTGTAGGAGACTGCGTATTTCTTAACAACTTTCTTTGTTACCGCTTCTACTTCCTTTTTGGGGGTTGTCCCCTTAGCTTAGGCAAAACCTTAGAAAAAAAAGAAAACTTGCTTTCGATCTTCTGATAGTGCAAAAGGGGGCGAATCTTTAGAATTATTTGGTATAAGGCTGGTATTTAGTTGGCAGTCTTGGCAACTAATGAACTTACCGGATTCCTCGCCCGTGGAATCCGGTAGGTTCATTAGTTTTATTAGCGCTTTCTTTGAGGTGGATTACCGATTTCTTTTTAGCTATAAGAAACGCGTTGGGGACTGTTGGCCAATATATTTCTTACCCATTTCATCTGTTGAATTGTTTCTCTGGGTTTGACTAGGACGAAGAGCCTCTTTTTTTTATCCTCACTGAGGTTTCCATTTTAACTTGGGTAAAACTTTATATATTTTAATCAACTAAAAGAGAAGCTGATCATTGGGCTTGTTTCTATTACTTATATTTTTAGTTCCATATTCGAAACATGGCCGAATGCTATTTTAACAAATTTAGCTAATTTAACTCTCAGCGGTTCATTCTCGGTTTAACACCCACGAGTTATCAAGAACCGAAGAGAAAAAATTTATTTACTCACTCTTAGCTGGCTAAGAAGCCATTACCATCATGAGTCAAAGAGAAGGACTTCATCTGCCTAATGTGTTCCCAAAATCGTAAAACTAGTGTCAAAAACTTAAAGAATTTAACAAATAACAAGAGAAATACAATAATCCATTTCTCTCTATTTGCCATAGTTTCAACTCTCTTGTCTTAATTGCAAGACTTTTTGATCACTGAGGTTCTTTTTCCATAATATCGATATACTTTACTTTGCCTGTCCAAAAATTCTGCAAAATTATAGCCCTTTCCTAAAAAAAGACTATTTCCTTTACTGCTGTAATGTAGAGAGGTTTTATGCACTTAAACTTTTACGCAAGCCTATAAACATTTTAATAAATCTGCAGTTACAATGTGATTGGTGCAATTTCCTCTTCATTTAACTAGAGTGCCTTAAAATCGTAAAGTATGTCGAAAGAATGCTATTCAGAAAACATTTGAAATGTCTTCTTATCTTAATAGCAAAACCAAATGAGATAGAAAGATGCGGTGAATGCATTTTAGCACTCATAAAGTACCTGACGCTACTGAATACGTTAAGTCAGTCTAAATGAAACTGATAGCGTAATTTTCGGTTTGCGGAAATTCCCCTTTTTCAGAAAAATATATGAGCCATGAAAAGAAAAAAAGGTGGCCAAATTTAACATGTCTACGCCACTGTGCTGATGTGAGGAAAAAATGCTCATCGTCCATTTAAATCAAATGTTTCGGAACGGAACCAGTTTTTCTTTAGATATTTTTTGCTCGTTTCGCTATTATTGTTGGCTGTCATTAAAAATAATTAACATGTTGTTTAACGCAGAAAAAGCTCGTCAATAAATTAATGGATAAAAAAACACTTTACAGCGAATAATTTATGTCAAAATGATTGTTGACAATTATCTCGGTTACTTAAGTGATTAAGACCGAGTGCATGTGGTACTGGACATGTACGAAGTGCTATTTGTTTCAGAGAACGAGATCAAGGATCAAAGCCACACGTAAAATGAATTGATAAAAGTTATTTACGTTTTTTTTTTTAATTTTTTCATGATGATAAGATGGCACTGTTAATGCTTATTTTCTCGTTATAGGCTGGGCTTGACCTCAAAGAGAATTTAGTCGCTGGAGCAGCACCATGGCCTTACCCATCAGTGTACCACCCGTATGATGCCGCTTTTGCCGGTTATCCCTTCAATAGGTGAGTTTGACACTTTAGTGCCTTTTAGTGCTTATATTAAAGTGATTAATTGCATCAAATGCGCTCATATAACTGTCAAACTTGAGATTTATACTCCGCGGACCATTCAAAGATAACTTCATTAAGTATGCCTTAAAATAGAGCCTCCATCTATGGAAAATTATGGGAAACTGCTGACGTCTGAGTGACGCTTTATCTGCACTCTGTTGATTTATATCTGTACGGGGGTGCGCTATTTTCGGTCGTCTCGAATTCTGCGAATCGGTTCCTCAGAACACTAAAATTTGAATACAATTACGACAGTGCCGAGAAACAAACTACCAAAAATGCCCAACTCAAATTACTCACTTCCACCGCAAATCAATATGTGACGCACGTGGCTTGTTCGCACTGGTCGTGTTGCATGCGTATAAATCGAATCGAACCCGTGATTCGATTATGTTAAATTAAACGGACGGGGTTGGGGGCGGGTGCACCTGTCTGATTTTCTTAGAGAACGCAATCACGATGTGTTCGGATAAAGAACATTTTTTTCCTTAACGAATTTTCAGTTATTTTTATATTTTCTTATGCACGTATTCTCTAGACCGGTGCAATTCGCACATTCGCCTTATCTCGGTGCGTTGTCTCCTTATTGAAATTGGTGAGTTGGGCATTGCGTGCATGCAAATTTCGCATGCGCGGGCCGATCGCTGATAGCGGCCGTTTACAAAGGTTTAATGGAATTTTGTTAATTGTTAAATTATGTTTATTTAGTTGTCCTTAAGACAGTCGCCATTTAGTCACACATGTGCGTGATGACTAGGCGCCCATCTAGAATGCATTTGGTGTTCGGGCCAGACGGCATAAAATGAAATATTATGCGTGGACTTCGTATCTAGGATTCAATTGACGTTTATTGCATTTTTCCGTATTTTATTGGAGATTGTTCTCGCAAGCCAATGGTCGAATATGACATTGAAATGAGATATATCTGCTTTGTTTTGATTTTAGAATTGCTGCGTGTCTGACACTTTTTAAAATTTATTAATTTGTAATTCAAGCGTTTACCTTAAAGGGTTATATATTTTTATTTATTTTATTTTTTGTTTTTTTTACAATGCAGTTATCAAGAACCACCCATGCCTCTAGAATCGATTTTATTTGATCTTATGAACACCGAGGTAAATGTTACTAACTCGAAAAGCTGATTTATTCGACTACTATCCTCTGTGTATAATAATTGTCGGTATCTGGACCGGAATACTGCTTTTTATACCTCTGTCTTTTTCTACACTTTTTTTATCTATAGAATAGTAATATTATGCAGTGATATAGTTTTTTTTTAGTTAGTTACTAAAAGGTCGGTGCAATCGAACTCGGATGGAATTTGGTTCATTACCGCATCTATGGCGTAGTGTATACATGAAACATCAATGAATTTTAATACAAGATATTGTTGGAAAGTAATGCGTCTCTTACTGGTATTTTAATAAAAACTTACGAGTTCTTAACTGATAATTGAAAAAATTTTGGATGGTGGATATTAACTTGTTCAAGACATATATCTTTAATAAAATTATTTAATTATCTCAATTGTTCGCAGAAATACATTTTTAATAATACTAAAAGAATATGCATACTTTTATACGTCATTGCATTATAGAGGAAGCTATGAATTCGTCAAGGTAAAAGTGATATCGAAGTAAACAAGTAAAGTTCTTTCCCTTACTATTCAAAGTTTGCTGCTGTAATTTAAGCTTATGACACATCATTAGACTCTTTCTCACTGTTTCAAAAATGTCTAGCAAGTATCAACATTTCCAGATGTCCAATTAACAGAAACTTCGTTGGGTGGAACCGCGTCTCTGTTGGGGGTTCATCGGACTTTATGGCGGTGACGATTATTTCCGCAGCGAACTCACAGTTGACCATGAATTATGGTACGGTCTAAGGACCTTTTGTAGCGTGTTATGGTGTATCTAGTTATAAATTATATAATTTGGACAGTTGGTATGGTTATGATTCGTTTTTTCACACTGATCGGTACGTTTAGCCACAGAAGTTGTTTTCTTTTGCATTATATGAACCTAATTTTTGCGCTAGTTATTTGCTATAAAATTTATTCAATCACTATTGGGCTCTGTCTTTATTAACGAAAGTTTTTCATTAAATAATTACACTTATTTGGCACTAATGACTAATGACCAGGAGATATAAGGCAACCAAAATCACCTTGATGTCCAGAGGTATCGATAATTTATATAATCGACTTCCTGATACAGAATTTGAAAGCCTGAGAGCTTAAAGCCTCTAAAATAGGCGAGGTAGCACGTCTGATCTCAATCAAGTGAAAAGATTACTAAATCATAGCAATTCCATAGATAGATTTGGGAGCAGTCATGTAGATCGACACTTTGTCGAAGAAGCATAACTGCTTCTTAGTAAAATCTCGAACTACAAAATCTCTTAAATAGAGAACTAGTCTGAGCTCCGTTGTTTTAACTCTCTGACTTGAGAATTGTCTACCCAACCTTCTTGAGTTTTAAGGGAGTTATAATTGCACAGCTGCAGAGAACATAACTTCATGTTTCTTTTTTCTCGAAACATAGGTGGCATATAAAAATTTTCTTTCCATTTTGCGGTCTTTAACTTCGGCATGCTAGCAAGTAGTGCTTCTCTTCAGGCCCGGCGACAGAAAGGTTGAGGTCCGTCATCGGCTTGTGTGCCTTGATACTTACTATTACAGTTAATAGTAATAGTGTAGTAGTATTAACGGACACCGACCTAACTTATTGAGTGTTAATTATAAAATAAAGACTGCATACAATATTTATTCAGGAAAAAAGC